>LXHY01000229.1:0-10482 GCA_002093855.1 Fusarium praegraminearum | reverse complement strand
TATAAGAGACAGACTAAGATCTTAATAGGGGTTACAATAGAGTAATATATAAAAGAAAGGGTATAAGCAGATCCTAGTTTCAAGCTAACATTTGAGACCCCTGCGGGCTATAACATGTTGCAGTTTCATTCTATGAGAGGCAATCTCGAAATAGTTAAGACATATTCATCTAACCAATGGGCTTTACTCATCCGTTGTTTTGCGGTGGATTGACCCAAAGGAGGTAAAATGGTCAAGACAGATAGCGAACTCAGCAAGCGGGCACGCGTCTTTCATGATGCTCCGCTGGTTGAATCAAATTATTATCTTACCCCGCCGCATCGTCTTGTTGAGGCAAGATGTCGACTTCTCCCGTCATTGAAATGAATCATTCTCAAGTACATGAGGCTTTCAAACATCATAAGCCGGAGACTCTCCCGCGCTTCATCTTAATCCGTAGTCCATGGGACCAATGAACTTTGGAGCCTTTCAAAGGCCATGTATCAAACGAAATGGGCCAGAACAGTGTCACACAACTCCATCACGCCATCCGAGAAATCTAGCTGTCTCCAGTTATCGAACTTACAAAAATAATAGATGACTGAACGAAAAGATTAACAATATGGAAGATGAATTACTGGGATTTACCACGGTGAAAAGTTCCTTTGACATGGAGATTTGATACTAAGAACGAACTTCGTCAAAGGAGACAGTGTACCAGAGAAAAAGAGAAAAAGACGTCGTGTCAAGTTCCACCTATATCGAGTAGCAGCAGCATGGCGATAAGGGCACCGCCCCGGAAGCGCTCCAGGGCGTCGAATGCGTCAAAATCCAGCGAAAGTCCCAAGAGATTAAAAAAGGCCAACACAGGAGCGAGACGAAAAACGAGCGAATACATACAAATACCACAACTACTGCATTCCGGAACCCTGCAGGATGCCCAATTCCTTCAACACAGGCATTTTACGCAAGATCATGTACCACATATGAACCTATGCGTCAACGACAGCATCGATAAGAGCGACAGTAATGTTATCATCGACTTCAATACGCATGTGGTCGAGTCCGACAACGAAACTCCCTTTGTAAGGTTTCACATTCCAAAGAACAATAACCGATGTATTCTGGCTCATACCGCAGAACACTATCGAGGACATCAGCCAACGGCTCCAGGAACTAGAACGCCTCCTCCATAAGAAGGGCCAAGAAAGGTCACCACTCGACACAACTTGTGTGCAAACACAAAAGGATACCAGGACTACCCAATAGGCACTCGATAAGGCTGATAAAACCTTTGACGAAAGCGACTTAGTCCTGCTCATAAACACCGCCGAGAGAATTAAACAAGACATGAGCGATACAATTGGTCAGTTACAGCATGATCTGGATTCATCAATTGAAACCAGGAACCGATTACAATTAAACAATAGTAAAACAAAGACATCGAGGAAACAAAAGTTTGATGTCGACAATAAAGGATCATATTAAAAAGACATAAGAAGCCATAGAGCGCCTTAAGCAGAAACTGAAGGCAGATAAGAATTCACAGTAGGCGTTGCTTCTCAAAAGGGACATAGGAAATTCTGAACAGCGATGATGAGTGGAGAATATTTGATACGCGCATAGCCCAACTTCTTAATATAGTATCGATAATATCAAATGAGGGGGACAGATACATACAAACATTCAAAGTATGATTCAGCCGTTACGATCACCTACTTCGCGGCAGTACAACACACATAACGGTATTACTCACAGTCTATGAGTTTGATCGTCAGTTCCATGCCATTATGGTCTAAGAAGAGTGCATTGAAGAAGATAGGTGGTAGATGACGAGGTATGATCAAGTCTTGGCATTGTGCATCTCCTTTCATTATTCAACAATATGTATCATTGCTCGCTGCGCCGAAACCGTGGGTAATGTTCCTCGTCAGCCAGCCCAAGTATTCAAAGGCTGACCGGTATTTGGCACTCTCAAGATTTAGTAGAGGTTTCCCAAAGCCTTGTTTAGGTAGCGCGAAACCCTTCAAAAGCGCTGATTTAGTAGGTGACGTTATTCTGCAGCGGGCATGGGAGCTTGAGATATGCGAGACGGCGGTACGCTCCACTGGCAATGGCGTGCTTGCAGAAGGCACAAGGAAGAATTTTGCTCGGAAGTCTCGTTGTGATAATACAAATCAACTCTCATGACAAACCATATAACCCTCAAAGGGTGTTTAAATCTATGAAGTGGCTCGCCTTTCCGGGGACTGACTACGCGGATGCTGGCCAAACACCGACTCGAATTTCGTCCGACAACGGCAAGAGTATAACCACTGCGCGTGTCGGTAGATGGTTATAGCACCGTCGTTTATTCATTAACATGCTGGACTGAATGGTCAGTTCTGTTAGGAACAGAGGCCAAGGCCTGGATAGTACATGCCACCAACGCCTGTGTGAATGAGCCAAGGGAAGGAGCTTTTAATGACATTGGCAATAAATTGTGTCGCGAGGACGTTCTTGTCTTCCGTCTTGGCGACTGGAAGAACATTCTGACGCCTAGGCTAGTCGTATCTGGAGACCTTCTGACTATTCGAATAACATGGCTGGTCAAACAAGGAAGTCATAACTGCAGGGCCGGACAACGTTCACGCGAGTTGTGGCCCGTGACAAATAACATTCTCATTATCAGAGAGCCAGCAAGAAAATAATATTGTCCAACATACTACCCACTTTTATCACGGAAATGGCCGTGCCTCGTTATACTTATTGATGATATAACGAATTGATGAGAGAGACGAAGAAATGAGATGGATAACTCACACGTAGTTGGGGATTTGAATGAAGGGCTGCCCAGTATGGCACCTTCAGTCGATGCTCCCCTCGTGCCATGATAAAACTCAGTGCGTGACCATGCTATAACGATGGTCTGTTCACGGCAGTCATTAGAATATGAGACGAACAGAAATAACAGCAGCTCTTTAATACTTTCCTCCTAGTGCCAAAGACAGAGCCTTCATCCGTGAACTCGCAGCACTTCCAGTGTTAATCAATACGGATGTACTGCGTTCATTATGCAAGTCACTCTGACTTCTATTTCTGTGCGACTGTACTGCAGTAACTTGCCAATCGAAAGGAATCCCCCAACCAGTAGCAGCGACAGTATCAGAGTCAGAATCATGGCAGTAATGCACCCAGAAAGCTTGCACTGTGAATTTTTATCTGGCTATCAACTTACAGACAGCGTCTACACTATTCGACTTCCAAAGAACTTTACTACCTAACGCATACCTTTCTGCTCAACCGTTTACATGTAAAAAGGTTGTTTACATATAGAGTCTCATCTTCTAGCTCAGGATAATACCTGTCGAGACCTGCGATGTTGATTAGCTATGTAGGACGGCGAGTAGACCTAAGGTTGACTGACAGAGTGCTTTCAATTTTTTCTATTACTTGCAAATAGCTGCGCCTTAGAGTAGCCTCACGATTGGTGGGTTAATCGGGCCCCGCGTTGCAGGAGAAAGAAGCAGCGTCTATGTGCACAACCCAGAAGACACTTCATCTGTGAGTAAATTATCTGTGATTGATGGGAAGTTTAGTCATTAAGGGAGCTCTCATTCAACTTTACGACCTTCTACAGTGATACCATTCGTGTCTTTTACCTCGTAAATACAGGACAATACGCCAGCGTCTACAGAAGTCTCTCATCAATTTCCAGATCAGGTGAAGTACGCATGTGTAACATCAAACCTATTCAACAATTGATTGCACTGGCCGTGTATTGCAAGTTAAATACCATGGAATCACTTTCTTCGGAGATCTGAGTTGTGACATTACGAACGGCAAGGGTTTAGTTTGCAATAAGGCACCCATCACTATATCAAAACTATCCTAATATACTAAGAGCTCTCTGCATTAATCCTGTTGGGTATTCCGTCACGTGGTAGTGCTCTTCCGCGGTCCATTCACTCTATCCAACCTCCTCTACCCTCTGCCTCCACGATCTGATGAACCTTCTATCACGACCCAGGCCGAGCATGTAGTGTATTTCGATTCTTGATACACTGGCATGGGGACTATAGGGTACAGCTGTGTTTTCAAGCTGACCCTTTCTCCATACGCAGCTTCCCGGGGAGGAAGCATGCCGTCAAGGGTTGCCAAGCCATGCTCTTGGCTACGAAGCCATAGCCTCACGAGGTGTCTAGACGTATTGGTGTCATCCACGTATGCGTCTCGTGGATGCACAAGAGAACATCAGGAGGTCGCCTGTCTCTAGCTTTATTTGTAGCTCATTCAGCGAATCAGCCTCATCTAGAGCTTCCAGGGCGTCGGTTTGGGCCTTAGATAGCCTGGGAATGGATGTTGTCAAACCCGTGGGCGGACCAAGTCGATGCGGGTCCAGGCTAAAAAGAAGTTTCCCATCGTGGAATACTAAGAGGGGCGCGAGATAGAGTGAAGCTTTTCAACCAGAACTGCAAGAATATTCCATTCGCAAGTCAAATCCGATATTATATCGACGAGGCTTGCCAGGGTGCGTAATACTTACAGCAGGATGGGCGAATTGGGAGCCAGAAGAGTTGTAATAACCTCAGGCTTCTGTTCAAGCAGATCGTTATAAATACTCTAGCATGAGCTGAGATAGGTATGCCCCCTACTGTAGGCCATTTCCCGAACTTGAAGTGATAGGATGTCGCATCCCATGTCGGTTTGGGCAGGCTGCAGAGTGAATGAGTATGTACTTTTACGCCGGTCAAGACTGCTTCCATCTGGACATACCAAGTTTCTGTTGGTATGGATATTATGACGAGCGCTGTAAGCGGTACCCCATAGCTTCGAGTCGGTTGCGTGATCAGCAAACGTAGAAAGAGTGTCAAAATCCTCGTCCCTTATGGAGTGCCTCGGCGCTAGATTTGAGGCGTGGAGACAAGTGAGGGAGGGGGAGATTATGTGCCGAAACTGCATTCCCGTCGAGTCCAAGACCTGATTAGAGCCATCAACATCAATAGTCTTCTCACCACCATCTCGTATCAAAAACTCGGGAAGGCATCGGGATGGTGTGACATACACTTGAAGCTGGCTAGGGCACGGCGAATCTTGTCGACTTCATCCTCACTTAGATGAAGCGTGTACACCTAATATCCGTGGAAGTCCTCACCTGACCAGACGGGAGGGCTAGTGAGGAGGGACAGGGACGCATTAGTCGCAGTGGGAAGGGGCCTAATCGTATTGTTGCCGCCCCACCCGGCGACGGGATCTTCCGAGCGTTCTGTCACACAAGTAGTGACTCTGGGATAATTATTCATGGAGAGAAAGCCGTTTATGGTGTATTAATGAGGTGAGGTTGTTGGGTCGTGAGAGTAGCGCCAATTCGGCGGGGATAGGCGGCCGCGGGAGTGGCGACTTGAGGTTGGTTGTTCTCTTTCGGTCCTGATCTGTGTCCACACTTTCGACATAGAAAGGGCAAGCTAAGCTATTTATGTTGTTTATGCATTCTTTTTACACTCATAGATGACGGGTGGCGCCACCACTAGCACAACGTTTCATATCATCGTCCAAATTATCCTCCTCGCGACAAGATGCACAGTAGCTACAAGGATGAGTTGAGAGGGGAACCACACCAACTTGGCTCTTTCTTGCCATACAACCCGGTGCGTGGACGGTGGGTCGCCGCTGTTTCGCAACTCAATATGTGCGTCTCGATATTTCCAGTCCACAACCTTCAGATTGAACACTGTATAGGTATCCGGTTAAACTAGACACTGCAACATCTTCTGTAACCATGTACGTCTACTATCTCCAGATGGTGTGTATCATATTCATTATTCACCATTCTTACGTCTGTGGTGTCGTGGTCTCGAGGGAGGGTCGCAATGCGATCAGATAAAGATAGGGTTTTTTCTAATATTTACACTTTATAAAGGGCATTATAACTCCTTTACTTATATATAACCTTTTTTTTTTTTTTTTACCTTATAGATAAGGTTTAAATATAATATAAATGCCTTTTTATTTATTTTAATTTAGATTTTCTTTTTTTTTATTTATTATTAATAATTTATAATTATAATTATATAAAATTAAAAAGTCTTTATTAATTTAAAATAGAGATTTAATATATATAATTATATTTTATATTAATTATAATAATAATTACCTTTATAGTTATTAATTTCCTTAAAGGCTTTAATTATAATAAGGCTATAGCTATTATCTTTAAAGTATTAATTATCTCTCTAATAACCTTCTTTTAAGAGGCTATAAATAACCTTAAAAAGAAAAACCTCTTTAAAGATCTAAAGAAAGGTCTTTCTAATATTCTAGAGGTAACCCTTTATATATAGCTATACCTATTTGCCTATAGGGCATTCTTTATCTTAACCGTCCCTGCGTAATCCATGTTACTGTTGCTCATCGTATCTTTAAGTAACGTCTTTTGTTGGCCACATCAATGTCCATTACCGACTGGCTGAATTGGGGAAGTGAAATTGAAGTGGTACCGACTGAAGACAGTATAAATTACCAATGCTGGCGGTGATATGTTATACTAGTACTACTGCGGTAGCCTTTGATATTTTCTACGTGAAAGAAAGTACCGATAGCAGGGGTAATTGGACTAGACTTGTGTCATTATGGCAGCACTTATAACCGATTGCTGTGCCAGGGGTCATGATGTTCAGTAAAGTCTATATAGCATAAGTGGAATTGGCCTTGTATCATAAGGGTCTGCTGCATTTGAGTGTATATGATATGATTACTACGACTGGGATGCTTGGGTAACACCTTCAAATGAGTATGACACATCAGTACATATGGCCTAGCTCTATCATTTGTCTTGTGGAGGTTTGTCTCAATTCACCTCATGAAGTTTGACGAATTTGTATATTTTTATAAATCGACTATGGTTATACGATGCTGTATTAATAGACTCAATATCGGTCTGACTGGAGATGTTTACAATACAGACCAACTGTAGAAGTCTTCGGGTACGGTCGGGAGTTAAAAAAATATACTCAAATACCATTTTAATGCAACAGTCTAGATTAAGGCATTAGACGGTTCGATATTAGTAGTTCGTAGCCAATTAACTATAACTTCTGTCCAGTTTCAAGAGTTGAGGACGATGTCAGACATGGCGGTCCCATAACTTAAATTCAATGACATTGGTCCATATCATTAAGTGTGTTTTATATGTCTATTGAGACAAGCCTAGTTTCCAACCGTCAAAACTGGTACAATAGAAGGCTCTTGACGCTAAGGCCATCAATCTTGAAGGTTTCGCTAGTACTTCTGTGGTTGCATAAGCTATGACCTCATAGGGCCTAAAGAATTGTCTTCAAATAATACACAATTTGCTCGAGTTGTTACTACAAAAACCACCAAGAGAGAGACAGCTAACATATCGCGTTCAATTATATCCACAACATCCAAAATGATTTCACCTCCAAAGTTGTATCTAGTCAAAAGCTACTATAAGAAATAGAATTGCCTTTAGATAAATATATAGCCCTTCTCCACGAACGTATGGTCACTCAGTAGACATACCATATGACACAAATGCTTACTAGAATTCAAAACGGTCCCCTGAACGAAGATTCACAGAGACGACGCCGAACACTACCACTGCAAGGTTCTCCCAACCTCGTCTCTTTACGCTGTCAAAACGAGATGTATGAATTGCACTGGTTTAGTTATTCAACCTCCCAATAGTCTTTTGTTTAGCCTGACATCACGCGTAAGGATGCTCCAGAGCAAGTTTAGCTCTCCAATGGCTAGAGGACAAATTCGAGATACACGCCGCCAAAGGAACGATCAATACCGATGCCTATGGGACTCCGTTCCCTAGATATTGCTCGTACGAACAAATTAAATGGCAATAAGGCGTCAATAGACTAACAATGTAACCGTCTGAGAGAACAGGTATAGAAGCAGCTAATACGTACCAGAGGAATCGAAGTCGAACTGCGTTCTCAGAATCATGTTTTGGTACTCGTTATCGATCTAAGCATCGTATTATAATAACAAAGGTTGTTGATTGAGTGCTCTGTTATTCCTGCGAACTCATTACCGTGCGACATAATATCACAGTAAGATATGTTCCCATGGGAACATATTATTGCTGTATGGCAATCTGTCAGGGATCCTATCCGTCTGTATTCATAACGAGCATATCCTCGAACGTTTTCCATATGCACATCATACCCAGTCATCTTATTTGTGGGTAACTCAGTCTCGAGTTGTGAGATAATTTTACATTAGAGCCGATCGCAACGTCAATCAAAATCAATATATCATCCAATACGAATGTACGAGCTGCGTTTCTTTTGTTTATTTTCTGACCTGCTCTTATCGCTTCTGCCTCTATCACACGATCATTTAATTCCTTGTGGGGTCCAAGTAACTATCTTTACATTCCCTAGATGGGAATGGCCACTCATCCAAGCTACTATCTACCCACAGATCCATCCCGACAGCCGCGCTATTACCATCTTAACCTTTCATCTATCCGTGAGCATTTCAGCTGCAGAACTGCATGATAATGACTCAAATCAAATACGCTACAGCATGAGTAGGCAGAACCCCTGATGCGCGAAGTAAAGAAAGCTCATCTACATTACGTAAGCTAGCATCTGAAGTCAGTTAGTTGGTAATTATTCTGCTCGTCATGTTTGTGAGATTAAAATCGGTCCCATGAGGTTTTGTTCTTCCCACTTTGCCCCGAAAACACGCATCTTTCATTCTGTAACATGTTTGCCTTTACTGTGTCTTCGACACTCCCTGGATACTATGTCATTTCCACTTTAGTAACAACTCTAAAACTAGTTGAGGATGGAGGGGGACACAGAATGATCTGTTACTATAACTCTTCCTCCACGGTTCGTGCTGTTTAAACAAAATGTCAGCCCAGTTGCAGCCTCTCAGTACCAGGATTCGACGACAGTTAACTAACTGACAGGACAGATTTTGCATTACTGGAATTATTTTTGTTGTAATAGAGTTAACGTGTTGCATTGTTAATAGATATCTATGGGCGGGCACAACAGGCTTAGACGTAGTTAGAACATAGTTGTTGAGAATAAGCACTCCCATTTCTCGACAATCGTATCTTCTCGTAGTAATGTATTTGAACCAACTTCAACCACAACAGAACAAGCCATTGGAAGATCCATATCACTGTTCGTCGTTCGAACAAAGCTATCGTCACCATAGAATCAGTCATTCAGCGTGGACAATCAAATCCTTTCTCGAGCTCGTGTAGCTATCAATTTGTTATTGAGCTCACAAGCGACTCCTTAACTTGGAGAGCCTAGACATGTGTGATGACGACAAGAACGTAGGAACTACGACAAGGTTATACATAACTGTCTCCAGTTCCCAGTATGGTTCGTGGTCCATTGGCCCATTCATCCGAGGGAATTGCTCTTCTTAACGCACAGGGGAGGAGGTATAGAATGCAATTCGTATCACGTGAGAAGAAAATTAAGGACCTGATGTGGCCAATGAACCTTTCAAAATCTTGCCTCAAAGCGCAAAGGTCTAGTATGAATGGACCTGGCGCAAGCAACACGTCATGCAATGTAATATATTCAGTGCCACCGTTATTCTATACTATAGATGATCACATCGAACGTTGCGCCAGTACGTATTGAGGATAATGTGCTACAGCTCGATGACTGTGGCTATCAACATATCGCTATAGTAAAGTATGCCGCAGCCCTAAATTTATCAGGGTATTGATACAATGAGTAGCACCCATCCCACCATGTTCTCCGAATCATCAGTCAGGACAAGTATTTGGCATAGAGGGCTGGATGAGGGCATGTTCCGGCGTATACTTGAGGACTCAGTATCCCAGGAAACACAAGGATCTCCAAGGCTAGCATAATGCTCTTCATTGTGTCACCATAGACAAGAAGGAACGAATGCCACTGTGTCTGAATATATTCTAAGTACAAGAAATGATAGTTCACCCCAAGTCAAAAACCAAGTACTCTGATCTATGAAGGCAGCGAGGTCAATCTTTCTCTCGGCTCAAAAGCAAAAGAAAGATGTCCGACATGGCACATTAAAGCAGAGGGCAACTATACAAGCGGTTAAAATATGAGTGCTAGGTTATTGAATTGTGACTTTCATGCGAAAATAGAATTGAAGATCTCTTGCTCGTCAGATATCGGTTAATTCACTTCTGCACAAAATTTGCCAAGACAATCTACGAGCTCCACCACAGCGTTTTCCAATCTCAATTCAGAAACAAATACCTCTCTGTCCAAGTGATATCCATTCATCGCTCCCAAGTCACATCGATATATTAAGGTCATTATTCGTTGCATTGATGGTACTGTTGTAGACTTTCCCACAGTGAAAGACGAAACTAAAAGGCTACAATTATAGCGAATATATAATTATATAATTATAGTATACCTATATTACCTTTTATACCTTTCTTTAACCTATTTCTAAAGCTTTATTAATTTATATATATTAAATAATAGCTATATTAAAGCCCTTTAAGAGATAATATTAAAG
>LXHY01000228.1:0-97464 GCA_002093855.1 Fusarium praegraminearum | reverse complement strand
TGATACCCCTGCGGGCTGTATATGTTTTATGCGCGATTCTGCCCCTGAACAAGGTGAATTGACGGATAGACAGTATCTTTAGGTCACGAGGGTTGAATGCGTTGTCATGTCATGAGTACTAAGAGAGATAACTTGAGTGCATGCAGGAATGACGATGGACCCCATCTCCTGCCTTACGTCATGGGACAAAGTTAGGGGTTCACTTCACCCCAAAGAAAAATACAACAGCCCCAGTTCCAGCTGTCATCCGCCGCTACCTCCACTGTAACCCCAACCCAATTCCACCGATCGATCCAATATTTAGGTCCAGTCACAGGCACTTGAAGGATTCAAACAAACAAGTATTGACATTTCTTGGCTGTCCTGCAGTTACGTCGCTCCTTTCTTTTTTATAGAGTTATACCCGCCGCCCGTCTCTCTATATTACCCCCCTCTTTATATCTCGTCGTTGAAAACACATCGAGTCTAAAAGTCAAGCTACTTTTTAGCTCCCTTGGGGCCATTCGCCGTTGTGTCTCACATTGCACGAAACTTGACTCAAGTCTTGTTTCTTACTCCGTCCTCGCCGAGCTGCGACATCAAAGTAGTCCCAAGACGTGGCCGAATGAATCCTCAACATTGATCGCAATACCACCACACAACACCACGACCATGAGCTCTTCGATAGAGACTCTTCCCAATGGGAATGGCCATGCTGGCGAACATGACCACGTCCTTCGTCCTCGACCGCGCAAGCCCAAGCATTCACAGGTCTCCGATATTGTTCGCATGACATCGACAAGTGATGGTGAACATCTAATGCCCGACAATGCCAGCACAGGATCAGCAAGTGGTTTGACTAGGTACGGAGACCGTTCTCAAACTATACGCAAAGCTAATTGTATACAGCGGTCGTTCTACACCCGTCCCAGAGAATGCGCCTCCATCCGTCAAGTCCCTTTCCACCGCTCGAAAACAAGTTCGCGCCGAGCAACGCCGCCGTATATTCCCCACGATCGAGTTCGCCTCACGCGTGAGTCACTTCGACCCCGAGAGCGATTACAGAGACTTCCATGGCTTCTTCAACTTGTTTTGGATTGGTCTTGCCATTATGGGCATCACTTCCATGCTGCGCAATCTCAAAGATACCGGCTTCCCTTTGAGAGTGCAAATATGGGGTCTCTTTACTGTCAAGCTTTGGCACCTTGCCATTGCTGATTTCCTCATGGTTGCGACGACTGCTGTGAGTCTGCCTCTGAACCGCGCAGCGAGAAACGCAAAGCCAGGCAGCTTTCTGGACTGGGATCGAGGTGGAATTGCTATTCAGAGTACTTACCAGGTTGCTTGGCTTACTCTCTGGATCATTGTCCCTTTCTACTTTGAATGGACATGGACCTCCCAAGTATTCTTCCTCCTTCACACCATGGTCCTTCTGATGAAGATGCACTCTTATGCTTTCTACAATGGACACTTGTCGCAGACGGAAAAGCGATTGCACGCTCTCGACAACCCTCTCTCGCCTCACGACCGACGCCCCGCCTATCAATACCCTACCACCGATCTACCTGCCAGCGTCACAAAGGGAGAGTCTACTAGTACCAATGCGAAGAAGCGTCGCCGAAAACGCCAGAAGAAGCAAGAGGCCAAGCAAAGTGCCAACGGCCACAAGAGCAATGATGAGGAACCTATCAACCATGATCTTCTAGCTCCCAGCCCTGTCGCCAGCCCCAGCAACAGTGCTGATGAAGTCGACGAGATAAGAGAGGACCTTGCCCGTGAGCTTACGAGTCCCATTGGCAATGTTACTTACCCAAACAACTTGACTTGGTCAAACTACACGGATTACATATTTTGCCCGACGCTCTGTTACGAGATTGAATATCCCCGAACAACGCATATCAACTGGATTAACCTGATCTCAAAGATTATTGCCACTTTTGGCTGCATCTTTCTTTTGACCATCATTTCTGAAGATTTCATCCTACCTGTCCTTTTGGATGCCTCGAAACGTCTCGATGCTGTGTCAACAGAATCCTCCGTGTCTGAGAAGCTTCTTATCTTGGCCGAGACCGTCTCATGGCTTCTCTTTCCTTTCATGCTTACCTTCCTCCTTGTCTTTCTTGTCATTTTCGAATATGTCCTTGGCGCATTTGCCGAGATCACCTTTTTCGCTGATCGACACTTTTACTCTGACTGGTGGAACTCGACAGACTGGATGGAGTTCTCTCGTGAATGGAACATTCCTGTATACAGCTTCCTCCGACGTCACGTTTACAGCGCCTCCCGACCCCGAATTGGTAGAGGTGCTGCTACTGCGCTTACGTTCCTCATCTCAGCATTTGGCCATGAAATTGTAATGGCATGTATCACCAAGAAGTTCCGTGGTTATGGATTTGTCTGCCAGATGCTTCAGTTGCCTATCGTTATGCTCCAGCGTACACGATGGGTCCGCGGCAAGGAGACCTTGAACAATGTCTGTTTCTGGGCTTCAATGGTTCTTGGTCTCAGCATGGTAGGTTTCATTTAGTCTCTTCTGGAATAAACACTAACAAAATCACAGATTTGTGCTCTCTACGTTCTTGTGTAGTCAACCACATATTTGCACTTGCGATTGCACGAATATGCCGGACATATCCAGCGATTGCGGAATTTTCAAAATGAAGATGATGGATATGGTCTGAATCGTCATGTTGGCCTGTCTATGTACCAAAAGTGGTCATTCAAGACCAGCATACGAGATTGGATGGAGGATTGGACTATTGTTTACCACATTATAAAGATATAGATATATACCCCATAGTCAATAGTGAGTTTTGTTTGTTAGTGTACTGAATTGCATTATATACCTACAGAAGTATTTGTATTTGGTAGATGTCAGATATGTATCCAATCCCTTGGCAACTACACTCATACTATCTAATTCTTAGCAGCACCAGCTTTGTTACATCCATTCTGCACACTAGTCCAAGTATAAGGCCTCACCACAACCTTATTGTCGGACCCAAAGACGATTCCCTCCTGAACACCTGTCTTTGGCGTCGGTTTCCATCCCTTGCGGGTCAAACCTGCAGAAGGATCCTGTGCAAAAGCAAGCCAATAATCCTGCATAGCGTGACTAACCTCGTACTCAAACTTGCTCGATTTTCCACGAGCTTCGTCATGAGTTCCAAAGATCAGGGGAAGTTCAGCGCTGTGGAACGCACCCTCTCCTCCAGGCATGATGTTGGTAAAGTTGGGAGAATACATATATCGCCATGTGTTAACGCCGGCAGAAGATCGGAGGATGGTTTCGTAGTGTGCTGGACAGTGGAAAGTGTTGTCGGGCTTGACTTGGTCTGAGGAGTGGTCTCCTGACCCTGGAGGGTCTGACAGGTCTCCTTCGTCTCGGTTTGTGCCAATGATCGCAGGCTGGTGTACGGTCAGTATTGATAGAAACAAACATAAGGTCAACTCACAAGTTTGGCAACACTCGGGATTCTCTTAGTATAGTCGGAGAACACAGTCCTCTCATCAATAACAGGGACAAAGCTCATAGTCTTGGCTTCCTCAACATGTCTCTGGAGATCCTTAAAGGGGACACGTCGTAGACACTCGACGTAGTCACGTCTGCACCCGAACGACTTAGCAAGTGAAGTAAAGTTGCTCTTTGTCTCGTCGTTTGCCTTTAGCCCGAGGAAAGCCGACCCCGAGTTTTCAATGTATCCAGCGGCGATGGGAGTGTTGGGATACGCATATTGGTAGAATGCCACAGAAGCGGCCCCGGCACTCTGGCCCCAGAGGATGATACGCTTGGGATCACCGCCGAAGCGAGATATGTTGTCGCTGACCCATTTGACTGCGAGACGTTGATCTAGGAATCCCAAGTTTTGTTGTTTGGGGTTGAGACTTGGTGCGTTGGGAAAGCCAAAGACTCCAAGACGGTAGCTAAAGCTATTAGTATACGATCAAGGAGGAGAACTAGTGACATACTTGATGCCGACAACAATGTGCTGTTGACTTCTCTCAACCCAGTTCTTGGGGATCTGGTAATCGATATCACCACCGCCCTGTATTATATCAGATCAAGTTACTTCACCGAAAATGAAACACATACCGAGGCGAAACCTCCTCCATGAATCCAAACAATCACAGGAAGCGGTTTCGCTTTGGGACAAAGGGCCTGCGATGGCGCCCAGACATTCAGAAAAAGGCAATTCTCGCTCGTGCTGTTGGGCTTGATGAGAAACTCGGGAGCCCAAGGACCGCCGACACCAGGTTCACTCTGAGCACAGTTAGGACCAAACGATGTAGCCTTGAGTGTTCCGAAACGGCCACTAGGTACAGCTGGTTCCCATCGTCGATGTTCACCGTAAGGAATGCCGAGGAACTGGGCAACGTTGGAGGAACCGTCTTTGAAGCCTTCGAGCACACCGTTGTGAGTCTTGACTTTTAGACTTGGCGCAGAACAGATGTCACTGGCGAGTGCAACGGCCAGACCTGAGAGGACGGCCAAAAGGTTAAGGGCGCCCATCTGCATAGTTGGCTATTAACTTCTATCCAAGCTCTAGCTAACAACGGTGAGTCCAACGCAGGATCAACTGGTTTTATAGTCGCATCGTGTCTACCGTAACAAGGATCAACCCGAACCGGTTGCCATTCTACCCAGCCGAGAAACATGCGGGGGAATATCTGGGTCTGATGTAGTATTCCGGCGATCATATCCAAGACTGTATTGCCGACCCGACTCGGGAGCAATCATATATCCGAAGTTCACAAGGTCGGTACCGAAGCGAGGTTAACGATATACAGTCACATTCACAGTCACAATCAGTCACAGTCTCATAATGTTCTAACCATTTCCATTTCGCATCTACTTCATCTCTCTCGTGATCATAGAGCTAACTAGAGTTACACCCCATCATCGAAGAAGGGGAATTATGGCAGATAAGGCGGTTGCTCAAATCCGACAAGTCCGCATAAAAACCAGAAAACAAAGACCTTGTTGCTCGTAAAAACCGAAACCCTTCAACTCCGTTGACTTTTTGGTATCCCGTTTAGAATGCATATCGTTTAGTCGACCTCCTCCATGGCGCTGTCACCGGTGGCGGCAGCGGCAGGGGCGTCGGTGGCTTCAGCATCGGCAGGGGCGGAGTCATCCTCCTCAATGTTGAGGCCAAGCTGGACAAGCTTGTGGATGCGGTCGGCGAAACCAGCAGGCTCCTCGATGGTGAAGCCAGAGACAAGGAGAGAGGTCTCAAAGAGGAGCTGGACGATGGACTTGACAGTGCGGTCGTTCTCGCCGTCGTTCTCAACCTTCTTCTTGAGCTCCTGGACGATAGCAGACTTGGGAGAGATCTCGAAAGTCTTCTTGGAGGACATGTAGCTGGACATGGAGGTGTCACGGAGGGCCTGGGCCTTCATGATACGCTCCATGTTGGCGGACCAACCGAACTGGCCAGTTCGGATAGCGCAAGGAGAGGAGCCGAGCTTGTGAGAGACAACAACCTTCTCGACCTTGTCACCGAGAACGTTCTTGAGAGACTTGGCAAGCTGCTCGTACTGCTTCTCCTCCTCCTCACGAGCCTTCTTCTCCTCCTCGGTCTCCTCGAGCTCGAAGTCCTTGGTGATGTCGACAAGCTTCTTGCCCTCAAACTCCTTGAGCTGAGTCATGGCGTACTCGTCAATGGGGTCGACGAGGAACAGAACCTCGAAGCCCTTCTCGCGGAGAGCGTCAAGGAAGGGAGACTTGGAGACAGCGTTGATGGACTCGCCAGTGATGTAGTACATGTTGTTCTGGTGCTCGGGCATGCGAGTGACGTAGTCGGAGAGGGAGGTAAGCTCATCACCAGACTTGGTGGAGTTGAATCGGAGGAGCTTGGCAAGGATGGATCGGTTCTGGGAGTCCTCGTGGATACCAAGCTTGAGGTTCTTGGAGAAGGCGCTGTAGAACTTGTCGAACTGCTCCTTGTCCTCGGCGATCTCCTGGAAGAGCTCAAGAGACTTCTTGACGATGTTCTTCTTGATGACCTTCATGATCTTGTTCTGCTGGAGAGTCTCACGAGACAGGTTGAGAGGGAGATCCTCAGAGTCGACAACACCCTTGACGAAGCCGAGCCACTCAGGGATGAGGTCGGTGGCGTCGTCGGTGATGAAGACACGGCGGACGTAGAGCTTGATGTTGTTCTTGGTCTTCTTGGTCTCGAAGAGATCAAAGGGAGCGCGCTTGGGAACGAAGAGGATGGCACGGAACTCGAGCTGACCCTCGACGGAGAAGTGCTTGACAGCAAGGTGGTCCTCCCAGTCGTTGGAGAGGGACTTGTAGAAGGAAGCATACTCCTCTTGGTTGATGTCCTGGGGGTTGCGAGTCCAGATGGGCTTCTGCTTGTTGAGCTCCTCCTCCTCGATCTTGGTCTCCTTGATCTTCTTGGTCTTGGGCTTCTTCTCCTCCTCATCGTCATCGACCTCCTCGATCTTGGGCTTCTTGTCATCACCCTCCTCGGTGACCTCCTCGGCCTCCTCATCAGGGACCTCCTTCTCGGTCTCCTTCTCGACGTGGAGGTAGATGGGGTAGGAGATGAACTCGGAGTGCTTCTTGATGACCTCCTTGATCTTGCTCTCGTTCAGGTAGTCGGTCTGCTCCTCCTTGAGGTGGAGGATGATGGAGGTACCGCGGCCAAGCTGCTCGCTGTCGTTGTCCTCGGTGATGGAGAAAGTACCACCAGCGCTGGACTCCCAGATGTACTGCTCGTCATCGTTGTTCTTGGAGATGACGGTGACACGGTCGGCAACAAGGTAGGCGGAGTAGAAACCGACACCGAACTGACCAATCATGGAAACATCGGCACCGGCAGTGAGGGCCTCCATGAACTGCTTGGTACCGGAGCGGGCGATCGTACCCAGGTTGTTGACAAGGTCCTGCAGGTTGTTAGTATTGCAACGGACGAATGATAGACGGTTCAACTTACAGCCTTGGTCATACCAATACCGGTATCCCGGATGGTAAGGGTCTTGTTGGCCTTGTCGGGGATGATGTCGATTCGGAGGTCCTTGCCAGAGTCAAGCTGGCTAGGGTCCGCAAGGGACTTGTATCGGATCTTGTCTAGGGCATCGGAAGCGTTGGAGACAAGCTCTCGGAGGAAGATCTCCTTGTTGGAGTAGACGGTGTTGATGATGAGGGAGAGAAGCTGAGAGATCTCAGCCTGGAACTCGAAAGTCTCAGACATGGTGTCGGGTATCAAAGGGAATTCGTGACTGTTGAGAACGTTAGAACTGGTGAAACAAATTTATGGTTTTCGTGTTGACCGGTGAAGGTGGGCGGGCAGTGGATGGAGGGGTATAGAATGCTCTAGAATTCAAACTTCAACCGGGAGCACCAGCGCAAGCAGAAATAGCGAATCCGACAAACAGGAGTCTGCTGGAAGATTCTGAAGCTATTCAAGCTGCAACAGTGGTATTCCGAAGAAATGGTAGAGGAGAATTCCAAGCAAGCTGGGTGCAAGGCTGATAGAGGTGTAGCGGGGGAGTGCAACGGCGAACGCACGTACCTTGAGATATTCGTTACAAAAAAGAAAAGGCTAAAGACAAGATTGCTCGTCTAAAGTTGAGTGAATCTCCTGGTGAGAGAGAAAAGGAGAATGTGCAAAAAGCGTGAGAGAGATGTGATGTTTGGAGAGAAAGGGAAGAAAGGTCGAAGCAGAGGCAGTACAAGAAAAATATGTAGGCTGGCGGCCGGCCCCTCCTTCCTTCCATCTGCTTCTCCCAATGTGAAGGGTTCCATGAGATTCCACGGCCCAAGAGCCCACCTAGCGCCGCCTACAAGCTGCTCTCCCCCGCCTTCCGCTACCCATGTTCATGGTTTACTGGCACTGAGGGGCACTGGAGCAGTAGGCAGCCATAGCAACCGCCCCTGCGTGCGGCAAGTGGCTAACGCTATCACTGCAGTTTGCCTCCAGGTCTCCATTCCATTTGCCTTCATCTATTGTGTCCTCGTCCTTGCAGTCTACAGTGAATGAAGCGGTACGTATTCGCTTACTCCAAAAAAGTAAAAGGGACCAGGCGGCAAAGTCCACGTTTGTCTAGCACAGTCTCGACTGATTGGCCAGGCTTTGCTAGAGTCTTCCACGTTTTTGATGCATCGCCTCAGAATGTTCATCTTTTGCGAATTCAGGTACCACAAGCTCCCGAATCAACATTAGACTATAGATAGCGGGAACAGAGATTTCACCGATCTACATGATTCATGTAAACTATCAAGATGGCGAATTTGTTAGTTACTGTCATTCAGAGCCTCGATTATCGTCATTGTTTTCGAGCAACTACCAGTTAGCAAGTCGGGCAGCGTTCTGTTCGCTGTTACTCGACAACAACCCCTCATTCGAGGCTGAAAAAGACCCCTGTTGTTCACGTTCCTAGACTTTCTAACAAGGTCCACCGCTTCCCTTCCCCAGCAAAAAAGTACGACCCCTCGATTTGGTCGAATCTTCTAGCCATTCAAGCGGGCTGATGCCTTTGTTGCCTGCTAATTCTGCTTGATGACACCCAATTGAGGCCCGTCGATCATAACAAGCCGAGCTGTAGCTGTGTTGAGCCGTAGTAATTTATATATACCAATAGGATTCGTTATCCAAACTAACAAGGCTGAGTTTGATGTGTACAGATGGTTGAAGTACCAATGGGGGTCGAAAATGAGGCGGGCTGCAGGGGACTGTAAGATCTTGGGCAATCTCAAGGCATAATTGCCATTTCTGGGAGTTTCCGTGCTTACGATTCCTTCAGTGCTCGTGTGCTTCTGCAAGTTTCCAAACCAAGCCTAACGATGGACAACCACGATGGCAGGCTGCTCATGAGTGGAACACGACTTACATCTTCATAAGACGGGAGATTTACACTGCTATTCAAATACGTCTCTCATCATGAACTTTCGAGAAACAAGCACTTGCTCTTCTACCCTATATCGTTACACGCAACTTACAGTCTAAGATGGGTACTTTACACTAGTTTTCATCAGTTACATTTCCAACACTCCTCCAACCTGTCTATATCTTCTGTCCGCATACACAAGTCCAAAATCCTCATCCTCTGCTTCTTCAACTTTCACCATCTCGACCACCTCTCCCACGACAATGACATGATCTCTCACCCTCACAAGACCCTCTTCAGGAGCATCTTTGAGTACCCTACACCGTAGTGCAAACATGACACCCTCCTCTTTCAAAACAGGCGCCTCATCACCGTCCTGAGTATAATCAAGCCCCTGGAATGCATGACCGCCAACATTGCCTTTTGTAAAGTGACTCGCTACACTTGCGCCCCGCTCATCCCCGGAGAGAACGTGCACGTTAAACTCTCCGCTCGCTCTTATAGCATCCAGCGTTCTACTCGGTATAGCAATGTTGAAAGTGACAAGAGGCGTCGGTGTAAGTGTGAGAGAGGTGAATGATGACATTGTCATGGCTCGTGGGCCATCGCTGGGTTGGTTGGATGTGCATACCACCACACTGTGGGGGAGGAGACGCATTATAGAGCGGAGCTGTTCGGGGAGAGGAACTTGTTTTGTCGGATGGACTGTTGGAGGTTTGGCTGGGGACGTATGCCATGGTTTTGAGGTCGTGGAAGTGTGATTTCTTCTATCTATAGTATACAGCATTAGCTAGAGTATCAACCAGGACAATGGAGACTCACTGTGGAGAGGCCATTGCCGCGAACATGAAGCCGATATCGACTTGGAAGGTATCCCATAGCCTTCAGATCCTATCAAAGACTTTCTTAAACATCCAGCATTCCGTAGAGAGCTCAACCCTCTTGTCCCGCCTCTCGTCATGACAAGTGCTGTCGCAGCGCCATTGCGCAGCGCTAGGGAGCTCTTCATTGCCCAACACAGCGCATTATCGACAAATGCACTCGAAAGAACCGTAGTGACCGCCTAGTATTCTCTCTGCGATCAAGAGAAGAGAGGCACGTTTTATTTCACTCGTTTCGCAAGTTCGGACTCCGACGCCAGTCTAGAAATGACGAGCAACAATTGCCTTTTCTTATCGATAAGCTCCCGATCCCCTGCTGGTGGTACCCGCCTTCGGACCTCGCATCCTAAATTTTACCGACCAACTTCAGGTCGATCTAAAGCTTTACCACCAGCCAAACGGCAGTCAATCGTTCTATACCCCGGATCAGGGTCGTCAATTCGTGTCCTCCGGCCTCGCTCGAAGCAGCGCTTTCATATCAAAATGGCCAAGTTCTCCGTCTCCCCAGCGACCTTGTCGCCCGTCCGAACAACACTCTCAACATCATCATATTCACCAAGCCGCTTCTCCCTCGGCCAAGTCCGTCATGCAACCTTTATTCCTCGACCTCGCCGACCCTACACATTCACCCAGCTCGTGACGTTGTCAGATGGCTCCTCATACACCATGCGAACCACCTCACCACTACCCATCTACCGCGCCGCCAAGGACACACGCAACACACTACTGTGGCAGCCATCCGAGAAGTCACTCAAGAACGTCGAGCTCGATGAGGCCGGTAGATTGGCCGCTTTCCGAGAGCGTTACGGCCGTGCCTACGATGCTTCTAGCACTGAGGAAGGTGGTGAGACTGCCGAGGTTGACGAAGATGCGGATGGAAGCTACGCGGATCTTATCACTGGATATGCGCCTGCACAAGATGCCAACACTATGAGAGATTCAGGTCCTAAGAAGCAGGCCAAGAAGAGAAAGTAAACCAAATGATATGGAATTGAACAGAGGAGGAACGACTACCCCAACATTATTCTCAACCCAGATTCTTCAAAGGGTATAAATGTGTCTTGTATAAATTACTACTGGCAAGGTCCGAGAATTGGAAGCATGAGGTGGATGGGGGTGGTTTGATATGTACAACAGTTGACAGCCCCCGAGGCTTGTAAGATATAAAAACACGTGCCCACGATTCTCGGAATTGGTTGATAGTCAAACGACCCATGGGTGTGAATATGACCCTTTCATCTTTCCCAACCTCCTTCCCAAGAGACAGAACCGTGGTATGGCGCTGCGAACAGATGTTGCACGTGAACCTAATCCGAGTCTTCGTCTATCCTTGCTCGAGCACGGTCGACGGCAGTATCACCCCCTTTTTGCTGTTGCTGCTGGTATACTGGAGGTCTATAAAACACCGACTCGTCATCCTCAGCGTCTAGTTGCATCAAAAAGGTTTCCCACTTCTCGATGAGCTATGACTGTTAGCATTCGTTTTGTTTGTTAGATATTATTAAACTCACCTCCTTTTGTGCTTCAACTGCACTCTCGAGGAATGTCTCAACTCCGCTCTTGAAATCTTCCACCTTCTCCTTCTCAAATCGGTCGAGCTCGCTCCTCATCAATCGCCCCATATCCTCGAATAGGAGCCGGGCTTGGTGCACCTTGCGCTCTGACTCGCCCACTTCGGCACTCATCTGGTTGAGTCGGTCTTGCTGACTCTTTCCTTGTCTCAACAGCTTATCCTGAGTAGCCTTCTTCTTCTGCAGTTCTGATTCAGCAGCATGCCATGAATAGAAAGCCTTTTGTCGCTGGCCGAATGCCATCTTGACCGAACCGATGAGACGGATGTACTCTTCAAGGATGATTCCAAATGTCAGAACATCTTGCTGGGCCTGACGATCGTAGACATCTCGAATGGTAAGCTGAAGCTCGGATAGAGCATCAAGAGGACCTGATAGTGATGGCGACAGCTCCACAGTGGAAAGCGCATGGAGGGAAGCCGAAAAGTCACCGGCTGCCTCGGCCATCATCTTGCGCTGTCCAACCATGGTCTCCATTGCTTTGAGCAGGCCCTTGAGCTGGTTCTCGAGGGCATCAAGGTAGACCTTGCGGTCATGGAACCAGTCATCCTGCTCCACAAACTTGTTGCCGCCTCCAACGTTGATACCCAAGGATCCAAGCACGCCCTTGCTCTCGGTGGGAATAGGATCCCTTCTTTCCTTGTGCTTGATATCCACATTAAATGTCTCACTTTCCAAGAACAGCTTCAGGTCGGGGTCGTGTTGTAGCGTAGGGTGTATCGCAGTCTTGTTGAGCATTTTCTCAAGTGCGGCTCGGCGGCTTTCAACAAAGTTGCTGTCAAAGCGACCAACAGCTTGCTTGTCCGGTGGAGGTGGGACGACGATTCCAGGGTTGTTTCCGTGAAGAGTATTATAGAGCCAAAGGAAATCGCGGTATCGGCGCTTGACTTCGAACTCGGGTTGCTTGTATCCCTTGGAAGTGGTCTGTTTCTAGGTCAGTGACAATTGAGGCAGTTGGAGATTTTGGTCTCATACCTTGGTCCTGACAGAGTAGACGATGTGAGAACTAGTCAAATCGCCAACTTTGTGAGGATCGCCAACGTAGATCTGGAAAGTAGGCTTGGCAGCTTGCTCAATGCTAACGCTAGGCTGATTGCTGCTCCTTACAGCGCTTGGCTGCGCAGCTTCGACAGGTGGAGGTGCGCGAGGAGCCTTTGGCCCATCGTTTGCCTCATCGTCGATATGGTTGGGATCCGCAGCTCGTCGTTGCTGTTGCGGTTGAGGCATGGTGGTACGAATCACCATCTGCTCCTTTTGCGGAGGCACCGGAGGGGCATCCTGAGCGGAACCATTGTCATCGGGGACGGCACCGAGGGGACCGAGAGGATCATCGACAGCTTCGAGACGTGTGGGTTGAGCGACCAGGCGACGGGGCCCTCTCGACGGACGAGGGGCGGATGAGGAAGCGGGAGCTGGGGTAGATGATTGCGAAGCGGAGGCCGTGGCTCCAGGCTGCGACGCCTGTTGCGAAGCCTGTGATGAGTCGGCCCAAGGCGACTCTTCGACGTCCATGGCTAATTAATGCGATCACGAAATTTCAAACTAAACTTCTGCTCGTGATATATAGTTGGGGTTAGGAGGCTTGGGAGGTGAAGGTTGGAAGCTTGGAGAGCAAGCACCCACGCAGCCGGACGTCAGCGGAGACGGTCCCACTCTTCCCCGTACGGCAGGTACGTATCGACGGGATGAATCTGTGCCGTTCATCACACTTACACTCGACATTGGACAAATCAGTACAATTGGTATCATAATCAATTCTTGTTATTATGATAGCACAATACCTGTAGCTGGACTCAAGCATCGGCCAAGAATTATCAACTACCTGTAATTCTAATTCTCCAAAACAATCCGGATGCAACGCCTTCAACTGGATCTATCTAGCAACAAAACGCATCAGTTCCGGCTTGTTTGATCAAATCAAGACCGCGATTTCCGTGCCCCTTTCTTCGATGTTTTGCCTTCACGCTCATTCGTCTTATCCGTCTCCGCCTCTGGCTGTTCACGAGCCGTTGCCTTCAGTTCAAGATCTATTCCAAACTGAGCAGCAAACATTCGCTTTCGGTGTTTCTCAAGCGCAACTGGGTCGGTGACCTCTCGCTCCTAACGCTCGGGGTCGTAACAGCCTCCCACAATTACCAAGTTCATCCGTGTAAATTTGACCTTCATCACTGGTGTCTTCTTCGTTGGGAACGCGCTGATTTGGTCAGGAGTAATCATAACCTCCTTGTTCTTTTTCTTGTGTGTTCCGGTTGTACCGCTACCTCCACCTTGTCCTGAAGTAGCAGCTGCAACGCGGGAACCCTCACCAACGACACCCCCGGTATTCGCGCCATCCGCTCCCGTTGCTGTCGTGTCGTTGCCAGTTTGCTGCTGGCTCGCCTTTTGTGGATCAGCAGGTAGCTCAACATCCCACAGTCGAACTGTGCCGTCTTGGCCACCAGATGCAAGCACGTTGGATTCAACGCTGAAGCTCAGTGACCAGATGCCGCCTTTACCGTGGCCGCGCGACCGTTTGATGCGTGTTCCTTTAGCAAGGTCCCAAAAGAAGATGTTACCTGCGCAATCGGCACTTGCTAGGATCTTTCCATTTGGCGCGCATTCCATGGCGCTGATGTACTCGTTATGACCTGTAAAGACACGTACGCAAGAGCCGGTAACTACAGACCACATACGGATTGATTTGTCGGTTTCATCGGAGGCGGAAAACACGTAGAGTCCGTTAGGGTGCCATGTAAGCGCCGAGATGGCTGTGTCATGGCCAACCAACAGTCGTTGAGGAGAAGCATGATCCTGCATCCATACCCGGACAGCCTTGTCATACCCTCCACTGAGAAAGTAGTGCCCGTGAGGGCCCCATTGTGTTCTGAATGCAGGCCCATCGTGAGACTTGTAAAGACAAAGACAGCTCCAAGATTCCAACGACCATAGACGAATCTGGCCGTCCGCTGCTGCAGATAGTAGCAGCTTGGGCCGCGTGTCCATGGCTGGATTTGACTTGCCTTCGTCACCAAAGAGCTTCTGCGGGGGTCCCGACACGGCGTCAGAGAAAGATACATCGTAGACGGGACCAGAGTGTCCGATGAGCTTGCGGCTGTTGAACTTGGCATCCTTTTCATGTGGGTTCATAGTGGGAAGGGCTTTGCCATCCAAAGACCATACTCGAATGTACGACTCAGTAGTACCGGCTGCCACTAGCTGCCCGTCGTTGGAAAAGTCCATCGAGGCAACACTGCGATGTGTTAGTATGGGGTATTGACCGTTTTCCCAGGACTACTTACCTTCCAAGTGTGTTGTGGAAAGTGAACATGCATGCACTAATCGGTACACCGACACCTCCTGTGGCGCCGTCAATCTTGAATCTGTCGCGGTTCTCTCTGAGCTTCTGCATCTCGAGCATGATATCTCTTGGCCTAGACGGCGGTAGAGGCAACTCTGCTCTGCTAGGGGCATCTGCACTCTCTTCTCGCTTGATCTTCTGGTCAAATTCGTCCACCAGTGATGCCTTCCCAGGAGGAGGTGGGTTTCGTCGCTCATCATCCTCAAGCTCTGCACGCACATCGTCGCGAAGATCTACGTCCATGGGCAAGGGCCCAAGCTTTAAAGGAGCTGTTGGGTCCAGAACATCCTTGTTGGACAACCCGATATTGACACCCGGAATGCCTTCGTTTGTGTCTACGCTCTCGACCTCCATATTTCTTGAGCGTTTGTATACAGCCTCGAAACTGAAGGGAGTGATAGGTCCACGAGCTGTAGAGTCAATCTGGCAGTACGTCGCCAAGAGCTGGCGAATGACCGAACCACCCTGATCAGATTCGCGCTCTAGGAAGTTAAAAAGATCACCACTAGCGTGTTGGTTCAGCGGAATTCGATATTTGTTCTCCCGGTAAAGCTTTGTCATGGGATTCTCGTTGATGTGCTGTGCCAGTGTAATAGTACCGAGCGTCTTGAGATCGTCGGCATGGACTGGCTGAAAGTTAGGGCCAATGTCCCTGAGAAAGACTTTAGCATCTTCAGTATAGGCATGGGTGACAAGTTCCAAGAAGGAGTAAACAAAGACGGGCCAAAGCAATTTGGACAGTTCGAACTAGGCTTGTTAGCGAAGAAGGAGCAGAAAGGAGACGCCGACCTACCTTGTAGATATCCAGGTTGTTCTCAACCCACTCACGAAGAAGACCAAAGGCTTTTTGGTACTTCTTTGGGCCAAGGTTGGCCAGTTGGTAGATGGGTTTGCCGTCGGGGCCGAGATGCTTCGATTCTTGGCGAAATACCTCTTCTGTGCGGTTGAAGCCTCTCTTGAGCAGATAGTCCGTCACCTGTTCACGAACATCTATCAGCCTTGAGCTCTGAATAGAGTCCATAGTTGTTCGGCATGTGCTCAGTAGCAATGAGATAATGAAGATTGAAAAGAAGGGCCAAAAAGGTATTTCGGTAGGTACAAACGAAAATGAATTAGTAGGCAGAAGAATTAATGTTTGATCTGTGTATCGAACAACGCGAATATCATGAGGCCATCCGAGCAACCGGTTCATTGTAGTTTTGGTAGATCAGTTCACCAAACTTTTTTCGTTACTGATTTAATAGGTTGCTTTCTCAGGCATGAGGCAGGTGTCATTGTGCAGCTCCTTGGCAGGCAGTGGGCAGTGGTCAGATCGACCAACACGCAATTACTGCATAAACAAGTGACAGATAAGAAATAAGAAATTCAAGCAACGTACAATTTGATTAAGATTTTGGTTTGACATGGCTCCTCCTGTTGAGCTGGCGCCCGCTTGTCCTGTTGTGCTTGAAGCTGTGTGTGTAGGAGCTGGAGGAGTGGCTGAAGGCCCTTGATATGCGCCCGGCGCAGGGGCACCTGGTGTTTGCGACGGAGCAGACATGGTGGAAAGAGGCGGTCGGTATGAGATGGTCACCCAGTAGCGAGGCACTCAAATGCGCCTACCCTTTGTGCACAATTGTGATGAAAGAGCCTTTCAGGAGCAGGTCATATCCCGATGGTGAGTCTTTCGTGTTGGTGATGGCTGACTTTCCGTCAAATGCTGGTGGAACGAAACTGTAGACTGCTTTTTGTATGACGGGATATTGTCTGCTTAGGGTTTGGGAGGGTTAAATTGGTTAGAGTTTGTACTCGAGGTCTAATTGAAAGAAATCTAGGATGAGCGGTTTCAAGATTGAGAGGTATTCTGATGATAATAGTGAGATATGTATTCTCGAGATGATGCACAAGGTGGATGTGAACAGACTCAAGCGCGCAGGAGCTTGTGAGAGCGCGACTGATTAACCGACGATTAAGCGGACAGACATCGAGAAGATCAAGAGGTCAGAGAGTACCCAGATTATATTTCGAGCATTTCCTTCAAGTCAAGTGACAGATAACATGAATCATCTCCTGTTTAAACTTTAGGTGACTTTCGAATTTCTCCTCGTTGATCGACTAAAATGCTCTGTTGCTGAAGCAAAGAATATTTGAGCCTGCCCCACGAACCAGATCTGTGCAGGCATTGAGTGGCAGGAAGTACGTACCTTGTCCAACCTCACATCAACCTCGCAGAAACAATCACATACAAGGCGCTTTGGACACCCCTTGCCTATTATCAACAACGGAACAAACAGACTCAAATTATAGACTTTTTGAGAGTTGTTCAAAGTCTGGAATCGCCTCTACTATATACCTTAGCTACGCGCACTGCACCAGTTGAACCTCAAATATTTAATCAGAGCAAACACGAAAGTCACATTCACATCACCACACGTTTGTTTACACAGAGAGCACTCTGTCAATTCACAAATATGGATCCTTCAACCGATGTCCATCAGGGAAGCGCCGAAGGGACACGCACAAACGAACCCTTCACCGTGGAGCAAAATATCCAACAGCTCAATGCCGTCGATCAACAAATTGTCCAGCTCATGAAGCACACTGCCACAGCCCTCAACGCACTCACAATACCGCCCACTCCAGAGTCCAACCAAACCCAGGACCCAGCATCTGAACCTCCCAAACCATCACTGGATCCCCCCGCGCAGAAGGATGCTTTTCGCTCAGCGACCGACTCATTTCTCACTGCATTACACGCTGTTGACGTCAAGATGAAGCGTCAAATATTTGCCCTCGAGGAAGCCAGTATCATCAACTTAGCTCCACCACAGCGTCAAGAGAACAACGGACCTATTATGGCATCTCAGAAGCCAAATGGAGTGGGTGCTGTAGGCAATATCGGTGCTGGCTGGCTCAACAGTCGCGGTACGAGAGTGGAAAGGGACATGGAAGCAGAGCTTTGGGACAAAGCCAAGGGTTTTTTGAAGAAGAACGAATATGCTGAATAGAATTCAGCTCATGTTTTGGCCTGGCAAAGAAACGTTAGTTGGGCGGAGAAATACATGGATTGGGATTTTGAGGACTCTAAACAAGCCTGCATTTCAGATATACACAGCTGGCTGATGACCCTCTGAACTTGCTATCGCACGTTACACGATTACTCAGCGAGCTGTATCGCTGTTGGAATAGCAGCAATGGAATGAATATGATCGGATATTGCAACACTACTGAGAAGACTGAACTTGGACCACGCGATGGCTATTTCTCATGTCTCTGTTCGCATTTCCTATTCCCGTAAACCCACCCTGTCAATAGACCTCCAGAAAACTGGATCCTATAACTTTATGATACAAAAAGTGATTCCTTAAGAATTGTTAAAAAGACAAAGGAGAGCCAAAAACTATAAACTAGCACGCCGATCTTGCTCCTCGTGCTCTGACACGTGAATGCCCCTATGCCTGGAAACCTAAAGACCCCGTCCGCCACATCTCTTAACGGCCTGGAAACACATACTAGTGTGGGTATACGGACCCCGGGAAAGCAGTAAGTTCCGGGTTGACTATAGCCTGTAAAGATGAACAATATTTAGACAGGATATACTCTAGCGAGAAAAGCGAGATCAGCAAGTGTCCGGGTCTTGTGAGAAATGACCCAACATGCTTGTTCTTCCTGTACGTTCAATGCAAATGGAGCGAGACACACACAGCGTAACCCAACTACTGTGAGACGATCGACTGGAGTGCCTGGTATATCAGTAGGTTCAAAAAAGCCAAGCCCAGTAAGTTTCACAAAAGCTACAGAGTACTGTCGAGTGTTATTGACTTCACCTGTGTGAATCGCTGCGGTGCAGGTCACTTTCCCATACAGGGCCAACAATCGCATTGTTG
Source organism: Fusarium praegraminearum (assembly GCA_002093855.1). Classification (NCBI taxonomy): domain Eukaryota; kingdom Fungi; phylum Ascomycota; class Sordariomycetes; order Hypocreales; family Nectriaceae; genus Fusarium; species Fusarium praegraminearum. Next base: position 78,992 of record LXHY01000228.1, on the reverse strand, counting down.
TTGTTGACCATGGGAGATTGGATATGCGCTGGCCTCAGGGTATCAGAACAATTGGCTTTTGGAAGCATACGAGACGAAATCAGTAGATCAGTTTATTCTAATTAGACTATACTTCTCTCTTTGAGACTACCTGTCTTTGAGCCACAAGAAATAAGAGGCCAAAATTTCTGTTATGGATCCGTTAGGCTGGCTGGGCTTTTGGACCATTATCAGCTTTGTACTGCAATAACGGCTCTTGGCTCTTGAAAAGGCCAGTAAATAGGTAGACAAGTTCAAGCCGCCAAAGCCAAGAACAGTCGGCCAAGCCAACTACCAAGTACTGCTGAGACTCAATTTACGAGCCTACGGCCTTTAAGTTGTATAGGCCAACCCTTGTTTGCAACATGGCATTCTTGGATTCTTGGTCCGGATATATCGGGACCCAAAAAATCGCACGTTGCTGCCATCTATTAGTGGACTATCCGTACAAAGCTCCGGAGACCCCACAGGCCGTCCAAGGATTTAGCAGGCAAGGATCATGCCTCTTGCAGAAAACAACCAATCACTGTAGATGTCAAGGTAATGCTAGAGCTGCCGAAAGCTCCGGAATGACGCCCTCAGTCGATGGGGCCCCTGGGGCATCATGTCTTATGGAGGACTAGAGGACCCAGAGGTAGAGCGACACAAGGAAACAGCAAACCTTGTGGTTTCCCGTTTCCGTCCTCATCTTTTTTGGCTTCTTAACCTTTTCATTTTCCGTCTTCAGTCTCCCCAGAGGAGGTTTTATTCGACCGTCAACACGCGCAGACATTTACTTGCTCTGCCGCTGAAAACCACTATCAGCTCGCTTATCGACGCCAATGTTTACTGCTTGCAATCGACCTAGCCATTAACGCCGCTAAATCATCGTGACGATCCCCCACTGACCCGGCCGCGATTGTTGCGACGGAAGAGACGGAATCACTATTTACAATCGCCATATTTTCTTGCCGACATCGATTACAGTACATACGCAAAGAAGTTGAATACGAAATATCATGATTGTTACTCATAAAACGAAGGCCCTTGCGGCGCCTTCGCTTTTCAGCATCGCGATAATTGCGCTTCTTGCTCCAGTTACACAAGCCCACGAACACGATACAAGTAAAATCCCCGAAGGCGAAAGCGTTTCCCTGGAACCACTGGTGCGTTATGAGCAGACAAGACTTGGAGCATCGCCTGATGAGTAGTAGGATACGATATTATGGATTCACATATTGATTCAAATGCTGGCTTATGGCGTTATCTTCCCAGTCGGCATGGTCTTGGGTGTAAGTAATTGCTTGGCGAAGACTCAGACGCAACACTGACAAGTCCAAGATGACCAAGAACCGATGGCACGTTCCAACACAAGTTGTAGGCACGATTCTCGCTATTCTTGGCTTTTTCCTCGGCCACGCGCATAAAGGCCGCCAATTCATTCCGAACCATGTCCATGGAAAGTTCGCACACATTCTTCAGCTTACCCTCGCTGCGCAAGTCATTCTTGGACTGTACCTCAAGGGTCATTGGGAGAAGGGCATCAATGGCAAGATTAGAAAGTTAATTCGCCCATGTCATTCCATCATTGGCAAGCTGATGCCAATATTGGCCTGGACACAAATGATCTTTGGCGGCATTACTGCCCTTGGTTTTTGTCAAGGAGATCACACTGGCCAATGCGCTGCCCATTTCATCATGGGAGGCGCATTCATCGCTTACGGAATTCTCCTCACGATTCTTCTAGTCGTTGGTCAGCTTTGGATTCGCCGAAACGGTCGGTCTCAAGAATTTTACGATAGCGCTACGATTGCCGCATGGGGTTGTGTCAATACTTTTACAGAGCACCGCTGGGGCACCGACTGGGTAAAAAATGACTGGCAACATACCACAATGGGCGTTATATGGTGGTCTGCTGGCTTGGTCGGTATCTGGCTCAGCAGGGACCGCGATGGAAACCCAAAGCGCAACTTTATTCCCGCTTTTGTCATCTTTATTACTGGATGGGGCATGTCTGCTCACCCTCAGGAGCTCATGGTTAGTGCTGCTACGCACACCATGTTTGGATATACTCTTATGGGAGTTGGCATAACTCGAGTCATTGAGATTGCTTTTGTTCTAAGGGATGCACACTCCATCTCTGAAGATGGCCGATCAGCCAACAGCTTCCAGTTTATTCCCTGCTTTGTAAGTTCAATCTAGTCTTCCAATGACTGTGACACTAACATTGGTAGCTCATGTATGCCGCTGGCTTCCTTTTCATGGGCGCTACAGAAGAGCAGATGATGCTCGTTGCCGGTTCTTCTATGGACCACATCTCGTACATCCTCATCACCTACTCGCTTGCATCTCTGACGTTTTTGTTCGTCAACATTCTCATCGGCCTTTGGGACCGCCTCGCCCACCCCGTCTTAGATACCAAGGAGCTTGGTGCCAACCGCTATGCGAATGGCCTGACGGTTGAGGACGGTCAAATGCGAGATGCCCAGGAGTTCGAATTGGATGGATTAACGAGCGACGATGATGATGATCCAAGTCAACGAATGCTCAACTCCAGCAATGCGAGGAACTAATAGACACGCAGCACGAGAGCAGTCCACATAGTGGTTGAAAGGGTGTATTATTCAAAGATGATAATTGTACTTATTACGAAGGATGTATCTAACCAGGGTGTCATGCATGGTGTTAACAAGAAGCGACGGTTTGAAGTTGGACTCGTCTGTGAGACGGGAAGTTGGTATTTTCCAGAGATATATATTACACATATTTTAGGCGCAATTGATGATGGTATCTTACAAGAACACAGTGCACCTGTAACTTGGCTGATGAATATACAATACGGGTTAGTACGATGATTTAGACTGTGTGTTGGTGATATCGACCCATGTTCATCCATGTCGAGACATTGTCCCTATGAATACGAGAGGTAGGATTCGTGATAAGCTTTGTTATGCCTGCCAAGAATCAGAAGAGGGTGTGGTGTCAAATGCTTTGGCTTGAAACAGCCAAGCAATCCATATCTAATCGTTTTTTGTACCGCACGTAACTCATGATGCTAAGGGAAATACTGAATGTGATTGAGAAGCACGATATATCTTCAACATAGATCTATCATGATGGTTCAGGGTATCTCACTTATCTTATCTTTCCCAAAGCGTTCTGGAACATGCAAGACAGCCGCTCCCCACAGCGGGGCAGCTTAGCGCTGTTCCTCACCGAGACTTCACCGAGATCTTGGACCCCAGAGTAAAAAAAAGTTTAGAGCCGAGCTGGGATGTGATCGCAAAATCTCAACACTACATCCACAAACCACATTCCACCACAATGCCTTCAGTCGGAAACCCCAACGGCCCCTGCAAGAACCGTCTTGCCGCCCGCGCCTCTTCGGCCCGCAAGGAGCGACGCAAGAAGTCCCAAGCTCCCAAGGATAAGGTCGCAAAGGCCGACACGACACGAGGCGCACGAAAGGGTCTCTTGCCTACAAGCGGACCCAGAGCCAAGATGAGTGCCAAGAAGGCGCGCAAGGTCGAGAAGGCAATGGCGCATGCCATGAAGCGAAAGATGGAGGCTGAGGGAGAGGCAGAGATGAAGGGTGAGTTTGGAAAAGATTGAGACCTTTGGGTGATTAAGTGCTGATTTGTTGCAGATGCCCCCGAGGCCGAGACTGATGAGAAGACCGAGGAGGCTGAGATGGCTGATATCCAGTGAGGGGTGTGCGATGGTGAAAAACGATAGACAAAAACGAACGAGCGGACGAACGGATTCACGACAAGCGCCAAGTCGCAAGCTGCCCAACGATACGATTCTTGAATCACCCGCCCACGATAGCGGCGAAGAGGGAACGTTGTGTTGAAGGATACATATGTGGTGCAAGCACTTGGGTTATCCCGTGTCGAAGATTAGCACGGATTGAAGGAGCACTATAACGGTGTACCACTCCATATTAGAGACGCAAAGGCGCATATTGCGGGAAACAATCTCCAGACATTCCCGAGAATAATGAACATGACAATCTGTTTTCGATCTTGACTTGTTTGGATTGCTGCTGGTCGTATATGGTGCTAGTGATCGGATGTCCTAATATCGTGAATGGAATCTTGGTGCTCAACAGGGTGCTGTTGATTTATGTATGTACCGGACGGCCCAGTTTGTCTTTGGGTTCGTATATATCTCCAAGATATGTTGTGGCAGTGGTGCTATGGCATAGAGCCTCAGTTCTACTCGTCGTCCGACTCGATCGATACGTTGACTCAAGCTTGCTTCTTGGCTTTCTTCCTCCTCGAGGTAGACTTGCGCTTTGGTCTTTTGGGAGGTCTCGGGGGTGGTCCTAACTAGTCAGCCAAGACGACGAATTATTAGATATCAATCTACCTACCAGGTGGAACATTGTCTCTCCATTCCAAGATCCTCTCCGTAGTAGTTGCGTGTTTAGTGTTGACGGCGGTCCAAGAAGATAAGCCAAAGCGAGAGCCAGTCGCGTAGAGCCGCCTCGTGAGGGCCTTTTCGCAGCCAAAGATTCTGCCGATGCTTGCTGCTATAGCCCACAGGATTGAGACGAGAAAGTCGCGCAACCAAGTCAAGATGGACATGTCTGGTGAATGTGAAGTATAGATACATGCTGGCTTATGCGGAACATGTCGAGAACCCAGCAAGCTTAGGATTGAAACCCGATCAAGGTTTGACGACACTGAGGCGTCAAGAAACTGCGGTTAATGCCAATGAAGATACGGCTTCCTATAATTTTGCGTTTCAATGAAGGCGTTAATGTGCTTCTTGTCACCCAATTGGTGCACATCGTCTATGGATGCGTTTTGATCTATGATCGGATGTTCCTTCTGTTACTGCGAGTTGGCAACGTTGAACATTAAGTTTTGGACACTTGTTAACGCCCAAGGATTGTATATGCACTTGAGTGACTCACCTGTATAGCTGCACATTGGATTGTTTGTTCAGATATGCTCGTGTTGTTTGTCAGAGTTAGTTTCCTCCTCATGCCGTTTGCATATCATAAGGGCCCTGCATAGTCTCTTGATAGACCATATGAGCGAAGCTTTCTACGTGACTATGATTTGAAGTCCGGTTTTCTGAAAGGATGACATGCTGGTTTTTTACCTAGACATGCCCGATGACTGTGCTGGCCTGACAAAGGGGACAAACTGACATTGACAAACAGTCTTAGTCAAGATGATTTGTTGAACCATGGATTACTGATAAACATTGAACCCTAGGATAGAGGATCGTCTGGTATGTGTCGCGTTAATCTGCTGTCAGTCCATCGGAAAGAGCAGTGATTCACTCCCCTTTCAAAACCCTTTCTCCACATCATCTCCTCACTTCAACCCGACAACTCACCCATCTTCCTTCTTTCATCTTAACTTGACATCATCAATCTTCCTCCAATATTTCATACTCGCGAGCTCTCAAGATGAAAACCGAAACCCCTACTACAGACGAAATGTATCGCGCAAACAGCACAAATGAGCCAGGGTCTTCCGACGCCCACTCTAGTTTTCAAGATACCATTACCATCGACTCTGACAGCGACGAGTCTGACATTTCTTCTTGTGTTCTTTCGTCTGAAACTTTTGGTAAATAGAAACATGCATTAATCCCCCTTTAATCCCATACCTAACACAAACGTAGATGGAAGTGACCTTGCTACTAGGGTCAAAGAGTTCAGTGAAAGATGTCTCAACAGCCTCCCTCTCAACCTCATGACCGCTGATTTTAAGAACTACCTCTTCTACAACTCAAACCAACGCCTTGAAGAAGCAAAAGCGAGTAGTGTCGACCTCGATGACATTGCTGTTGGCGACGATTGTCTACCTACTTGGTCTGGACGAACTTGGGATCCTACCACGGAATCTCTACATGGCATCATCCAGTCTCGCCTCGCCACCCGAGATGAAGCTCAACAAGCCGGAAAGTTGGTGCGTGACGATATCATCTGGAAAACAGGCGTAAAGCTGTATGAGGCCAGCGTCCAGGGTATCCCACTGGAGGATATTTACGTCGGTTTGAATCTGTTGCCTGTCTAGGGTGCAGCAGCAGAGGATGCGATACGATATCTGCACCATGAGGACGAGAATGGGCAGCAAACCCTAGATGAAGACGACGATTGGACCTTACCTACCCACGATCTTGAGATTGGACAGTTACACGACACTGGAGTGGCATCGCTTTCCCAAAGTACGACTTTCGTGTCTTCTGATGATTCCACGTCCTTGAGCCTGATGTCTCCCTATTTCTCCAACACTGATAGCGACAGCGACATCGACATCGACAGCGAGTCAGATCCCGACATAGATCCTGACGATGTTGAAGACTTTGACGATACATTCTCAGTCGACAACATGTTCGATCCCGAGCCGCACTACCTCGATTCAGACGACGAAGGGCCAAACATCTTCCACGGTGCCCATGTTGTGGGCTTTCCGTCTCAACATGCCAATGTTGATCTCGAGATGTACGAGGCCTCCGATGAAGACGAGGTCGAAGACCTACCAGAGATGGAACTTTGTATAGACGGAGAGCTATACAAAGCGCTATTTGATATTGAGGGGGTAACTGATGTTGAGATTGAAGGAAGTCGAATCATTTGCACAGGAGAACTCTTCGAAGAAGGAGAGGAGATAATCGTGGACGACCCCGAAGATGATGGTGCTGGCTCTGCTGTTTACGAGGATGAATACGGTTCGGGTTCTGAATCCCCCAAAGAGAATCCTGGAGACCAGATGTTTCGGCAACGAGTCGGCACTGGAGATGAAGCCGGTAATGGTCGTCTTTTCAATCCCTGGGAGGGCTCGTCTTGGGGACAAGCTGCTCAACACGAAAGCTTTGACGATACCTTTCGGGAAACTGAAGATGGATTTGTGTGGTAATCTGAAGAATATTTGTGATACTCTAGGATGCTTCATTTCGTGTATCTAGACTTCGGCGCAGCTACTATCTATAAGCAATGTGCTAATCATCTCATAGCCTTGATACTTCCATTGAATATCATGCGCAATCCCTTCCAAATATCCACACATCGTCTTTCAGTACATAGCCGGATTCCACACATCATCTTCATCCACTTCCATGGGCACAATAAGACGAAACTCCCCTTGCGCATACTGAGCCAAATTCTCCATCTGTCCAGACGAAGCAGGGGAAGACAGGGATGAAGAAGAGGCGTTGGACATTTGAGCAGCAGGCGGAGCAAGCAGACCTGCGGTAGGAGATTGAAGGACACCTGGACTCTTGGATCCAAACACTTCCCCTTCCAGCTTTGTAACACGCTCCTTCAACTCCTGATTTTCCCTCTCCAGGTCCGTGATACGCTTTTCGTTGCCCGATTTGGCACCAGATGAGCGACGGATTCGAATCTTTCCCGGAGTACGAGTGGTAGGACTGTTCTCAGAAGTACCAGCTGGGCGTCGCACGAGGGTGAGGCCTCGACCAGTAGAGGGGCTTCCAGGGGTCGCATCAGCTGTCGAACCACCCATCTCGATAGGCGTGAGGAGAGAGTTGGTTGAAGAGTGCTTGAAACGACGCGGGGTGGGTGTGATTTCATCGGCCTTCAGGTGAGTAGTGCATCGGGCGTGCTTGCGGGCGAAGCCAACAGTGAAGAAGGGTTTGCCATAACTCCTACAGGCATTCTTTGCACAAACCCAAGCGGCCATTTCATCAGAATAAGCCATGCCGTGAAGCTCTTCTTCGGAGTCACCGTGGGCACTCTCCTCTTCAGCCGTGGCGTGGACCTCAGCCGAGAAATGCCGCTTGGCATTGTAAAGAAAGCGGTACGTAGTACCGCGTTTTTTGCAACCCGGTTTGACGCACAGCCAACCACTGTCTTTGGAGAATTGCATTCCATCTAGTTCCTCATGGGAATCATCAGAAGAACTGACCTCATCCGCCGCGTTGAGGTGCGAAGCTGAGTTGAAGTGCATCCTGACATTCGCCATGTTGCTCATGATCTTCTGGTAACCCTTGCATCCTTGTTTAATACACTTCCAGAGGCTTTCGTCTTGGGTAGCTTCCATGCCATAGACGTCAGTCATCTTCCAAATCTCGTCGCCAGACTCTTCGGCGTCTGTAGAAGCTAGGTCTTCTTCAGTCAGAGCATGACCGAAAGATCTGCTGTGCTGCTTCATGGCCGTAAACGAGTCAAACTTCGTACCGACTCTGGGGCACTTTTCGTTGATACACATCCCTTTTCGACCATCGACATTAAACGCCATTCCAGGCAGGGGCTCGTTGTCGCTGCTGTACTCAAAGCTATCTTCTTGGAATTTGATATCCCATCCGTCGCGGTGGTCTTCTTCCTGGAGATGGCGGTAGAACACTCTGGCATTCTTGAAGGTCTTTTCGAACAGGAGGCAATCAGACCAATTGCATCGCAAGTTACGGATGGCTTCCTGCTCAGCCTTGACCTCGTCAGCAGGAGTGTTGATTAGAAGGGCCTGGTTCAGTCTGGTCGCTATCTGATGGGCGCCAGTGTCTTCATGGCGGATGAACTCCGACTTGCACTTATAATCCGTGCCGTAGTGATAACAGCAAGGCTCGTTGCAGATGTTCCCGTCGGAAGTAGCAGTTTGAGGAGCGGGACCAAAGACATCGTCCTCAGTGTCTTGGGCATTGGAGTTTGACGGTGGCGAGAAAGAAGACTCGGTATTCTTAGTCTCCTCACTTACCTCGCCAGATCGGTGAGCTGACGAGTCCCGAAGATGCTCGAGATAGAGAGCACCGGTGGCAAACTTGTCTCCGAACTTCTCACACTCGTCGTCGTGACATTCCCACTCGACTTGATGACCGCTTGCGCGTCCGTGTCTGTTGAGGGCGGGGGCAGCTGCGAATCTGTGGCCACACTCGCCGCATACATAGGGACCTCTGTGCCAGTTGTACTCGTGCTTCTAGCACTCATCGACGGAGTCGAACACAAAGCCGTCGCAACCTATATAGGGGCAAGTGAGAGTCTGGTTCTCAGGGTAGTTTGGGCAGTCGAAAGACGTGTAGCCCTCGGGTGGATCATATTCATCCTCCATCGGCTCCATGTTGGGTGAAGCGAGGGCGAAACAGAAGTGTTTTGACCTGAGTTGCGCGAGTCGGGCGGTTTTGGGCCTGCATTTCGATCAGTATACGCCGAAAGAGAAACGATTAATGTGCACATACCTTTCTGTAAAGCTGAGAAGGGAAGCAATGTTTTGTTGATTAAAAAGACGTTATATTGAGAACTGTTCAGCTCAAATAAACACAGAGATACGAGGATAAAGCTCAAGTTGAGTGGCTCACGATGTCTGCTTCTCAAAATTGAGACTTGAGAACACAAAAGAGGGGTAGATACCAAAATGCCAATAGATGCTGAGCTAGACTTGAGTAAACGATTACAATACAAAAAGAAGAGATGAAACTCTGAAGCGTTTGTTGATAAAGTGTAAACACTATAGCAGAATATCTAAGTCGAGCCCGTTTACAGCAAAATACGCTACGTTGCTGGGTAACTGGATCTTTATCACTGTCACTGCAAGTGATAGTGATTCACCCACTATAAAATGAGAAGTCGCCTAGAATAAAAGAGGATTTTCTATATCTTAGGCCACTTAGTAGCATCTGGCATTCTATAGTAAGTATGCGTGTTATTTCTTACTGGCACATCTTATTCTTTGACTTGCCTAGCTAAGTATCGCAAAAGGGGCATTGTTGTAAAAGTGTGAGAATAAAACTGAAAGGGTTTTGAAATACTAATATCTGTAAAAAATATAATTATCTACCTAAGACGATAAAGCGAATGCAAAAGAGATAGAAATTAAGACGTCGATGTTGGTCTTGCTGCCAGGTCTAGACAACATGATCCTTGCTTACACGCTTAATCTCCATGAAAGTCACAGCATCCGGTATGGTGTAGTGGCTAACATTTCGCGCTCTCATAACCTGAGGGATCAGTACCGCGGAGCCCAGGGTTCGATTCCCTGTACCGGAGTCTCTTTTTGCAGTTCCTATCACATGTGCATCTCTTTTTGCAAGTGAACGACAACGAACTTCTATCGGTCGGGCGTATGCATATTGAGTCGCTTAATCTTTGCTTGTCATAATCAATCCTATGGCATTGGAACCGACGAACCTTTAGCTCATTAAATATCCGACCTTGCGAGGCAATACTTTGTCTTACTTGATCATCACGTCTGCTGTATGAGAATATCCAGTAACCTTTTGAGGTAACATATTGATGTGATGTGAAAGATCGCTGAGTAAAAGGAAATGCTAGAGCTAAACGTGTCTCCCTGGTACTAAACTGAGCTGCCCTATAAGATGCCCCTTACCCGCCATGCTTCCTCCTTAAATGCCGAGTCAAATGATCACGCCTCGCAAAGTCTTGACCGCAGTGTCTACAAACTGGCCTAGACATGGATAGTCCCATATCAGCAGCCTCATCCGGATGGTGAGTGCAGTAGTGTCTTTCCAGATCACGTCTCCACTGATGGCCCTTTTGGCAGATGTGACATTTCTCTGGCTTATCCTCTTTTCGCTTCTGTCTTCTGCGATGTTTGTCAGAACAATAAAGCATCGGGGACACTGGTGACCAACTTTAAATCACACGGTCGTGTGCCATGCTTCATCTTCGTCCTTCGTTTTGGAGTGTTCGCCACGCTCGCTGGTCGTTCAGGGGCACTCTGTGTTAACGACACCCCATCATGTATTTGCGAGCTCAACATGTCCAACGAGACATGAGTTTGTAGTCTCGGCGAAGATGCTTGAGTCTCCGCGCATTCAGACGATCCTCCATTGTCTGGACTTGTCAAAGTTGCGGTGGAAGGATTTGTAGTCGGTGGTGACTGCATCGTAAGAAGATCCCAGCTTATAAATGATGTGTCGATGAAAGAGTTTTCGTGAACGAATTCACTGTCAAGATTGAAAGTGTTTGGATCAGTAGGGAATGTACACACGTTGAGTGCATCTTCATCTATGCCCAGGTATACGTCGGCAAATAATGCGTCCTCCATAGGGCTCAGCGAGAAGTCGCTCCATGGCATGCTTGAAGTGTCAATGTCAGGATCAAACATGACATCCGTCAAGAAGAGATTGTGGCCCCGTTCCATTTTCAGGAAAACGCCTTTGCGCTTCAAAGCACAATTGCACAACCAGTTGTGTAGTGATTTCCAGTAGAGAAGGATCGAAATATCTGATGTTGAATTCCAGTGACACTATTCCAGCACCACTGGAGGCAGGCTCATCGTTCCGACCATACTGCTAGAGACGATATGGCTAAAACGCTGAGCCTGCCTCCAGTGGTGCTGATGAACCAGTGAAACGGAATTGAAGAGGGAAAGAAAGTACAACAGGCGAGAGAGTGGAAGAATGCATACTTATAGATGACCAAGTTATGTCTGTAATGTCCATCGCGCCCAGTTCTATTGGTGGGTTCGGAGGCCTACGCAGCTACGTGGGAGGGGTCGTGTCATATGATGGTAGGCCTCCCAGAATGAAGCAGGAATTCATTTCTCTCCAGTTCCATCGACATTCAAGGCTAGCAAGTGAACTTACACAGTAATTGATGATAGATGAACCTTTTAATTTAGGTGTGGGACTATCTATGTGCTTCCACATATTGTACAAGAGATATGCGAAGAACGATCCATAAACTTAGCCCCATTAAGACGAAATTTATTTACCCAAGAGCTGGCCTGATTACATCCTACCACAAACATGAAGACACTCCATTCACTCCCTGATTTATATGGTATCCATGAGATCTGACATTGTATTTCGCCCTTCTTCAAGATACAGGACTTTCCAGAACTGTTTGTAAGTTCCTTTCATGGTTTCGAACGCAGTTCGATGGTAGTTTCTCATTATATGCATTAGGACTCTAAGTGTTGAAGATCGATGTTAAGCAACTTGGTCCGGTGCTTCTTTTTATATAGGGACTTCCAGACACTAGGCATCGACCTTCACCGCCAGCTCCTCTTCCGCAGTAATGAACCTATGATTAAAGCAAAATGCCTCATGTCTGTCCCAGTCACAACAACAACCTCAGGCATAGGAGCCTGGTTTTTCCAGGGTACTGAGGGCCTTCTAAACACCCGTTTGAACCACTTGTGTCATTGTATCAACACGTTTGCGAAGCGGGCCATAGACCTCGAGTGCGCTCTTGGATGAACAGTACACATATAGCCTCAAATGTGCATTGTAATCGTTTGAAGTTATGAGTGTCATGCCTTGAGAAAGACTTTTTGGAGGTGGTATGTTTGCCTTAAGGCTGTCGATAACAGAAGCCCAGACAGGCCACCTTTGCTTCGGCTTCATTGATGTCTCTTGTACCAGGGTCCTCACCCATAGTACCATCGTTCTCAGTAAGGTCTGTAAGAGGCAGATCTGTGAGCTGAGGCCCGGCAGCCTCTTCCTGGCCGTGTCCAGGCGCCATAACTCCTGAAAGAGCGGCAAAATACTGACCCGCAGTCTGAGGAGATTTAAAACGTGGTCAAACCACGAAAATTCTCCAGGTTCACTGTTGAAGTCGTTGTCTTTCCTGGGCGCGTCGCCTTCCTCAGGGGGTGGTTTCTTAACTCTCCAACTCCGAAAAAGAACAGTTGTCCGAGAATAGGGATCGAGGGACATCGCCGCTCAAGACTTGAGTTGGGCCAGGCATTGACGCCCACCCTCCAACCGCCAGAATCCCGACCACGTCCATAGGATTCTGTTGAGCTGCAAAACAATTTCCTGGTGACCTTCATTGGGGACAAGGGGAGCTTCTGACGAAAGAAGATGTGTCTGAGAGTTCATAGCCGCCGCATTGATGACGTCCTGGTCCAGCAAGAAACCATCGAGAGGTATGATGTGCTCGGCTATCAACCTAGTATAGAGATGCTGGCAGCAGTACTGAATGATTGGTTGATATGCAGTCGATGACCGGTTATTTTGGAGGGTAGATTGGGTGATCCAGACTCTGCCAATCAGTTGTTAGACCCCATATGCATAACTGTTTCTGTCCAACAAGTAGTCGAGACCAGACTATTGTTGGGCGACTTGTTGAATAGCTTAGTGCGTGTCAAACAAAGAAGTAACAGTGTCAGTGATGCCGTCAGACCTCGACAGCGACCAGCGCCCCTGTTCTTCACAGGAAAGAATTGTGTCTCTTTTTTTCTTCCCTTCGTGAATTCCGCGTTATGGTGAGGTTTGGCCCATGTTGATAATTTTCCACTTACAGGTCTAGACACCATTAACGGCAAACCAATCTGCCATTCTCCATAGCATCCTTGATCTAACCGATATGCTTTATGAAGTCAGAAATAACAATTGGCGTGGATTCAGGCCCAGGATGTCAAGTAAATTGTCTGGCACAGCAATAAGCTTGTCCCATAGCTCGCGACATCAATGAAGGGGGAGTGCGAGCGCGGAGGAATCGGTGCTCTACTACCTCGGGTATTGATCACACCTCTTTAAATAGCCACAGGCAGCTTCTGAAGATGTTCCGTGATATCGGTGTTCTGGTTCTTCGAATGTAGAATTCTCGTTGGTGGTAGATTTGGGGCGAGGAACCGCAGGATGTGGGAGTAAAGAACAAACTCTTTGGCGCCGACATGATACGACCGGATAAGTCGCGCTCTCCAGTTGAACCCAGGAGGTATACATCGAGAAGGCATGAGAGTGACAGAATCATCTTCGTTGGTGATATGAAGTGTTGAAGAAAAACGGACAAACAGACCTAGCCACAATGGAAAGTTGAGGTCATTGATGCGATACATTGACCCCACGTCGACTATGCAAGGTTGGTCGATAACTAATTATAGCCTCGTCATATGGCTGGACAACCTTGTGGTAATCGCGTGTGTTCTGTTCTAGGGCGATACTGATTTGGCATCAGAATCTTCCTTGTCACCTACTGCAAAGAGGCATGATTGTTTCGCATGAAGCTTTTTCTTTTCCAGCGGCGCCAGTGACATCAACATTCCAATGGGAGTACATGGATGAGTCAGATACTCGCTATTCAGGCGCGAAGAGGAGATCTGCACTGCAGACATCAAGACTCTCGATTGATTATGAACTTTCGAGGTAGTTCGGATGCGAAGGTGAAAGCTTCCTGAAGCCGGCGAGCCCTGGACCAAGGATTCAGTTTTTGTTGCACTAAGACATGTCTCGTCGACAACATCTCGCAAACTCAGATGCATAATTACTAAAATGTAAGTAGCAATTAGAGACATGATACCAAATAGTATCGGCGTATCAACAGTGACATCGTGCCACTTCCAGACGAGACCTGATGGGGCGTAGTGGCAAGTCACATAGCAAGACTGAATCCGGGGAGAGATGGTCCAGTTGTTTGAAACCATGTCATTGGATTCATCCAGTTTGATATTGGTGAAAAGTGAGCGACCTTCATAGAATCCCAATGTGAACAGATGGACCTCTCGAAAAACATAACAGTGTTCAGGAACAAACATCGTCTTGTTTCGTTTGTAGCATCCTCTGATGACTTGTACGTCCAGAGTGGAAGGGCTTGTAAACGGGATGAGTCTACCCATATCATTTTGTTTCGAGGCACCGCTCGCATGTTGGCTGAGCAAACAGCTCTGGCGCTACCTCATGTACCAGTTGATCACTCTTCATATTTTAGGACATCTCGTCGTTCAATTTATTGTTGATCAGCATGATTGTAGTTGCTGAACACTACCGGAGGAGACGTAGACAGCCGTCCTGGTTATCATCAGGGTTATTATCAAGCCTCGTATCGATATTGTGGACGGGCACTCCTGTTTTGAGATCTGGTGTAGCTTTTAATCTAGCTTTGCTTCATGTGCAGCCTCTGTCCAAGTGCAATGTCCGGGGGATCGAAAGTAATCGCAGAAATAGTTTCGGTGTTGCCTGGTGTTCCTGAAGGGCGGTATAGTCCAGGTTGTTGAGAATGTTCCCAGCGTAGTTCTATGTGAAGTCTGCAGCCGTGTATAGAATGTCTACTACCGCGCATTGCATCATCTGCTGGCATGGAGTTCGTCAATTTACCACAGGCAATCATTCTTGAACGCCAATTTCTCATCTTCGTCCATGGATTTTCATCAGTTGCGCGTCTCTGCAGCTCAGAAACATCAAGTTCAAGCTCAACGTCTGCTAGAGGGTGGAGTTCCAAGAGCAGGATTACCACGATTGGGATGACTAAGGGTAGGGAAGGAGTAGGTAGGTGATCTGATGGGGTTTCTGAAGAACCATCTGCCCACGTCTTGTAGGACTGTCTGAATAGGACACCGTTGGAGTCGTTTCGGTGAAAAGGAGGCAGAGGGAAGGACTCGCTTCTTCTGCTTCCTCGCAGTACAGACAAGTCACAGCTATGATGTGCTTGGCTTGTTGGGACATGGGCTCACTCGAAAAGAGTCAATGACAGCACCAGTCCTGGAGTATTTTAATGGGTTTGATGCTTGTTGGTCCGGACGTATACAACGGTTCTGCCCCACTGACCAACACACCAAAGAGTAACAAAACGGTGAAAGATGGTTCTAACTTGAAAGACAAAAATACGATCCTTGTGTGTTGGAGACCATTTAGCCGCAGCTGTTGGATGAAAGGTAGCCATATCCATCTACATCGATCCAGATTGTCCTTAAAAATAGTTCCCTTGCGGGTGACATGGTCGTGTAGCTCATTCGGAGCCACATACAGCTTGAACTCGCTTTCTTATTGACGCGATAGAAGGCAGCAGATCCGTAGTCGTGATCCTGTCAATCGTTTGGCCATACCCTAAATCTGCGAGAAGGGTCTGGTTAAATGTTGGAATAGGCGTCGTTGTCATCTCCAAGGTCAGCTGGTGCAATGCCAACAGGCTCTGAACATGATGCCCCGGCATTATCTTGCGTAGATACCAGGGCAACCAGCAATCAAAATGACTCCACATCCATTTGGTTCCTAGATATATTAGCTACTGTAAAATACAGACTGAATTCGGTTTGTACTCACATAGATCATGGATCTTGGCCAGCTGTGAGGTGATCACCTCAATTCAAGCTGCCGAGCGTAGGCTGATCCAGGGAGATATTTGCCTAGCCTTTCACTCCAAACCTGAAACACGAGTGTCCATTGCTAATGGGCGAGATCAAATGGAGATCTTTTGATGACACCAAGCCCATATCGTGGCGTAATGACGAAGGACGTCTGTAACAGGCCGGCCAAGCCGATATCGCCAGAGATATAACCGTAGTGAAAGGAAGAGATAAAGGATGATGTTTGAAGTACCATCGACGGCCCTTGCAGGTGGTGGTCATCTGAGAAGGGGGTTGGGTGGATGCGACCAAGGTAGTACTTGCTTTTGGGCTCTTTTGAATGTGTTCCGGAGGTCAAAAACTGGTTTTTGTTACCGATAGAATTGTCGGTGACAATAGAAGAAAGGTTATCTCATCAATAGAGATAGAATACTGGTCGTTCATCGGTAGCTGCTACCATTTGATTCAGCTTTTTGCATGTATCGTGCAACTCGCTATCACCTTGCGACGATAGATAGATACAAGTTCGTTGGCTAGTTTTCCAACATGTGTAGGACATTGAGATGCATTGCAGCCTGTAAAGCCATGAATACTTTGGTACTATGTCAAGATCGGCTCGAAACTCAACTGCAAAGCGAGGATAGACAGGTGAGATTACCTGGTCAGAAGCATTCTTCGCCCGCCTTGCTCTGGACTTAGACCGACTTTGGCCAGCATCATTCAAGTTGTCGCCAATCGTGATAGACTCCTGCTGGGATACTATATTGGAGCGCACTAGGCGAAACTCGTCCAATGTAATGGCACGGACAGCAAAAGCTGTAGAAAGGCCGACCCTCAGATAGGAGAAAGTAGGACCCGGGTCTTACAAATGAAATGATGCGGATCTCGGCATCTTCTGTCTTTCACCTGGGTGGCGTTGGAGAATCTTCTTTAGGCGCGCTGTGTCGAGGTCGATAATGGATGATTTTAGACTGATGTTTGCCCATCACCATACAGCCTTTGACTGGACTTGGATCGAGTCAATTCTGACATCTTGTGACCAAGTTGGCCCCCTTTCCCTCATTGCCATCTATTAGTAAGTTAGTATATATTGACCAAGAGAAGCAAGATATGAGACTTACTCCCACATCGCCCATGGAACCCATCTCTTTTTTTCCAAAGTATTGTGACTTCTTTGTTCCCATATACTTTAGGACAAAATTCGCATTCTTTTGTCTTGGTTTTGTCTTGTGGTTACGCCTTGAGTGAATCCTAGGAGCCCACAGACGAAAGCAATATGAAGTACCATATTGAGTAGATCGCTTGAAACGATGGTCGTATACTGCCTGATACTCCCAAGCTCATGTTTAAATATGAGCACTGATCTGCTATACACGATGTGTTTCTTGATCATGTTGGTTCTCTTGGGAGAGGCCGAAAGTCCAGGCTCATAATGACAAGGTTTGTTGGCAACCACTGATCAGGCCATTTCGAAAAATGAATTCTTGTGGGCGCGAGGGGAGTCAACCAGGCAGAGACTCCGGTGTAGGTTACTTTCCCGATGTGACTCAGTACCATAAGACCACTGCGATCGATGCGCAGGCTACTCATCGTTGCCATGCCCATAGCTTGCCACATCTTGGATCACTCAATGTAGTTGTGTTTCCACTCTTGATACCGCAGCGCCGACTCATCGTAGTTGTTATCAACGACAACCACGTGTCTAATATTGTCAGTATAGTCCAAGACAAAAGCCTAAAGACTACCAGTGCTTGCCTAGCAACTAGTAGGGCCTCAAAGACTGAACACTGTTTGTCTCCGTACCGACAATGTGCGATTCGTTGAGTTCATGGTTTGTAGATGAGATGCTGTCACAACGAAAAAAACAGGGGTCCCAGGTTATCCCGGTGCAGAACTTGGTATAGGAGAATATGGTTGACGCAGGGAAACTAAGTCGGGCGTCCAGTTGCTTGACTTCAAGGTCGATACAACACCGCTCGTGGGGGGTACTCCGACGACAAGCCCCAGGAAGACTGTCTTTGTCAGCTTCACAAGTAAAGAACGACGGCTGGGGACTGACTACATCTTATATAAGATTGTCGATGAATGTAGAAGGTGGGATAAACACCTCCACTGAAAGAACGTGAATGGCTGATTCTATCTCTGACGATGATGTGCCAGGACATCTTCTGCTGTTTCTCCAAGATCATGCTCAAGAATGTGTCTCTCTCATGGGCTGCAAAGTCATAGTCCCGATGAAACTTGGAAGAAGTGAAGTGACAGTGTGTGTAGTATGGAGCAACGATTAGGGGAGAAGTGCTGTGGTGAGAAGAAGCAGACAGTTTCACATTGAGAGGGAAAGGGAATACATATGGTCATTATTGCCTTCATAATTGCTTAGTTAATACAATTGCAATCATTCTACAGATTTCATCATTGACTCTATCACAGACGACAATCGACAATTGTGTGGCTGAACAAATATGGCGGCGACGGGACACAGCAGCAAGCATACGAAAACGGCACGATGGACACAGCCAGACATTCCTTGTGCATTCTGCTGTCTGAAACTGTACAGTATCCGTTTATATCAGCGATCTAGAATTGCTATCTCTTCTTCATTGGACCCTGAGTGCGGCAATGCACATCGTCGTCGGGAGCACTCCCGACTTCTCTGCCATCGTCATTACAAACCAATATTACCATTGACTTGGTGCATTTGGGGAGTATCATTATGAATGACTTCACGGAGATGTCTCGCTTGCAATAATTACATCACAACTTACTGCAAAGACCCGTGATGCCTCAGTGTATTGTTGTCTTTGCATTTGCATTGACCCCAATCTCAAAGTAAACAAACAAAACAATCCACATCATCACTCAATTGCTCCCCCACGATATCGGCCCCGTTTCATACCTATACCGCAACTGACGTGTCTAATCAGATAGGCGTCTCCTCCTGCCACCTCACCAAACCTCCACTGGCAATCCAGACAGCAATCCTGAGCAAATCGGTTAGACACTGTCCCCGTGATACCCCAGATTCGTGCTTCCGTAGATCTAGGCCATGATCCTTCTATTACACGTCTACACACGGCTTAATGCCCCAAACAAGATTCGCTCCCGCCCGTGAAGCGGAGGTGAAAAAGCATTGTCCCGTATGTGAATGACACTTTGCGTTTCCCAAGCGATCACACGTACGAGCAAAATTCCGGCATGTCCACATGTACAATGAAATCAGAATGTACGAATACGTGTGCTTGTATATCGGTCCGGCATGTGCTACGTAGGTACACAGGTGACCGCAAATGAGTGGTGTTTAGCTGCGGGCCTTGGTTACTTTCACGATACCAACGTTAGGCGAATCATTTATGGCCGCGGCCTATCAGATTGTATTCCGTCCAATCCGAAGCAGCTCTACAGCTTGGTCGGTCAGTGTCCGTCTACGAATTCACGGCGCAAAAGGATTGGTGTCAGCTTATGTGTGTGTGTGCGGTCAAGGTCGCCACCGAGATATCGTGCAAAGGCCAGGCTGAATCGCATCAAGATGGCAAAGGTTCAGCATGGCAAACAATAGTAAAAGAGTACAGATTAGATCACAAATGAACAGTAAAAGTAAAGTGCGAGGCGAATTAGCTTTCATTTCTAATGAAGCCAGGCCGTGTCAAAGGCCTGCCTCCTATCTCTATCTGATATTGATATAAATCTCGTCATCCGAGTAGATAAGAAACCCGAGCGAGTGTGGTATCCCCAACGCCAATGATGATATGGAAAATTGAATACTGGAAAAAACAGATAGAGCCGCCCAAAGATCCTTACCGATGCCATGATTGCTGCGCTCCCTACAGCGTACAATGAGTGGCTCTGGGGTCACAGGGACACAGAGTGACAAAGCCAAGAAAACACGTCTATCATGCAAACTTGTCTCTCCACAGCGATCCAAGGCCCTTCCAGATGCCAGAGAGCTAAACTCATCAAATGGTGGTGAAAAACAAGCACCCACTGCCCCTTCGCGCCAATCATCCCGCATCCCGATCGCCTGTTTGCGATCGAGGTAAATTTCGTATTTCGTAAGACATGTTTCGTGTCGTAAAGTATGAAAACAAGGTAAATGACAGAAATATCAATGCCGAGGCTAAGATGGAAAAGCAAACCCAAGTGCTGTAATACACGCGTTCAAACGCCGTCAAATGAGGTCGCGAGACAATGTATGTGAAGGCTAGCTTGGCTGTCTAGGCAGCATATGCTTCGCGGTACGAAGTGTACGGGCTGAACTGCACGTTGTCGTAATTTGAAGTCTTGACCTTGGAGTATTGGACGCCTCCGTAGCCACTAGAGTAGTTGGTGTCGCGAGCAGGCATCGCAGGACGCTCACCGGCGCGGGCACCAGTGTGCTCAGCGTAGTATCCGTAAGCGTCGGCGGGCTCAGCGGAGCGCGAATAGGAGTTCTGGAGCGTTGTACGGCCACCATCAACTCGGTATTGCATCACATGTTCGCCACGCGCTTCGGGGCCGTGCTTCTTGCTGCTGCGGTGGGCCTTGCGCTCTCGTCGTTGGCGCTCGTACTCATCCTCTGAATCACTCTCAGGGATCTGAGCCTGGTGCCTGGTGCGGCCTCGGCCACGGGGGTCCAACTCGGGGTAGGCACCGCTGAAGGTTTGAGCTCTGGCGATGCCTGGTGCGTAGCGACTGCTGTGGCCACCCTCAACAGGCATGGTAGATGTCCTGGGAAGGTCGCGTCGGGGAGGAGAGCTCCCAGGCACACCAGTGGCTGTGGCTGACTTGTGCATGTGAGGGCGAGCGGTGGGAGGAGTGGCCTCAACGGGGTCATCGACAACCTCAGGCTTGCTGTAAGTCTTGTCGCCAGCTGAGTTACGTCGAGGCTTGGCGGATGCTCGGCGAGCGTCGTCGTCTTCGGCAGGGGCGGCGAATGGCGAACCCACAGGAGGTGGAGTGGGCGCAGGAGGCTGAACGTGGCGAGCGAAAGCTGCTGGAACCTTGCTTCGAGAGGCCTGGATGTAGTTCATCGCAGCATCGGCCTTGCTCTGATATTCGACACTCTGGTACTGAGGAGGAATGGGAGGCGGGGGCATCGAGTTGGTAGCAGGAGGAACAACCTCCTCGCGGTGCGTTGATCGATCTCGCTCGCGTCTCTCGTCGTGCTTCTTGCTCGACTTCTTCTTGTCAGACTTTGAGGCGGACTCGCCATCAAAGGTCTCGATATAAGGTTTCGACTTCTTGCTGTCCGTTTCCCGCTTGCGGGACTTATCACGGGTCTTCTTCTCGGCGCGTCGGGCTTCTTTGGCGGCCTCCTTGGCTTCCTTCTCAGCACGTCGAATGAGGTCGTCGGCCTTTTTTCTTCGTTGCCGCTCGATTTCCTTTTCCTTCTCTCGCTCACGCAACTCCCGGGCGTACTCTCTCTCTCGCTCTCTCTCCTCTCTCTCCCTCTCTTCACGTCTTGAAGAGGTCTTGTCCTGGTAGGACTTTTCCCTCCTCACAGTTCGGACTCCCTCAAACAGATCAGCAGGGCGATGATCATCCTCGTAAGAACGTGAATATGAAGCGTATCCCCTAGGGCCAGGTGAAGGCTGTCGGGGAGACTTATAACTTCGTTCAGGTGTGTGGATGTCATATTTATATGCGGATGTAGGTGTAGGTCGACTTGATGAGGGGCTTGCGGCTGCGGCTGTCTGACGACTTGATGCACTTGCAGCTGCCTTGGCTCGCATCTGCTCTCGCAATTCGGCGAGTCTGGTCTGATCGTCGTAGCGTTTCCGCTCCTTCTCATCGGCCAGTAGTTCATATGCGGTTTGAACACGCTGAAACTCGTCCTGCTTCTGAGCCTTTAATGTTGGGTCCTGAACTTTGTCGGGATGGCACTTGAGGACGAGCTTTCGGTGCGCGGATCGAATTTCGGGTAACTGAGCATCCTTGGCGACACCAAGAATTTTATAAGGATCAGGTTGTGTAGACATATTGGGTGGTTGATTGTCGACTGCCGTCTAAGGTGTCGAGTATGTAGAAGTAGGTGGGTAGGATAGATAAGTGTTGCTCGTTGAGGATATCTATAGCATGGATCCGAAGGTCGTCGGAAGGGCGAGGCTTTAGTGAGTTATGGTAAGGCTGTATCCTACAAGCAAGGCAGGGCTGGGAAGTTGTTTGTATGTATATTAAAAACCAAGCTGGGTATGACTTGATGTAGTTGAGTGGTCTGGGCTTTAGGGGGGGCGGTGTCTTGTGAGTAGTCTCGTCGCCAGAGCAAGTTGAGGTGAGTGGGTTGCTCGGATTTGCAGGGTACCGTAGAACCAGGCAGAAATTTGTACTTGCAAGTAAATGCAATGCAATGCCGGATCAAACGAAAGACCGGGGGTGGGCAGGCGAGAATATTGACAAGGTGAGCAGCCGGCTGCTAAGCTGAGCACGACACGACACGACAGAAAAATAAAGATGTAAAAAGGTTTGGTGGTTGTTGATTTGGTTGTTCACGTCCACGGGGAACAGAGGAACAATGCGGGAGAAGGAGACAAGACAGACAGCGGTCGTTGGGGTATTGAAGAACAAGAGCAGATGAGGTCACGGGCAGAGCGTGGCCGTAGACAAGGGGGAGTGATTCGCTGGTACAAGGGACGATAGAGAGGACAGGCTAGAGTTGACGATCAGACGCCAGGAAGGGGGTCCACGACTCTGACTCTGGAGGGTCGCCTTTGGGCTTTGGGGGTGCGGTCCACCTGTACCGTCTGGTGGTGCGCCGTAGGTAGTGCGTGGTGCGTGGTGCGTGGTGCGTGGTGCTTGTTGCGTGGGTGCTGGACCTGCCCGTTGCTAGTGGTCACTGCTGGTCCAGAAGGTGGTCCACTGGAGGGGTGCTGTATGTACTTGAGAGGTAGTCCGAGTCCCTCTTTGCTATGGAGCTGGTCTGGTCTGGTCTGGTTGCGGTGGAGTTCTTTTTTTTTCTTCCTCGAGTCGTGACTTGAAGTTGGTTATGTATGACCTCGAAAGAGTCACTTTATTTACCGATGAGTTGTTGATTTCTCGATTGTCTAGAATGAATCAAGTAGTTGAGAACTACTGATCAAGTTGAATGGTTTGACTCGCAAGTCGTGTGGTTGAAACAAGGTGGCTGGGCCCAAGTACTGAATGTACCGAATGTACCTTCTTTTCTGTGCTGTGCCAAGGCTCTATCGGCCTGAGGCCTCGACGGGTTAAATAGTGTCCAAAGTACGTACCGCTTCGGGTGGAGCGAGATTTATCGAAACGCAAAGACAGATCAGAATCAATTGGATGAGGAGATTCCGGTTCCTTTCTACTAAAGGCAAAGAATCAGGAACGTGGCGAGTTGAGTTTACTTTAATTCACTGTTTAATGCGTAAAAAACTCTTTCTTCACGTTGTTCAGCCTCCTTTCTAATCGTATCCGTCTCGTGTTTTTTTGTCTTGGTCGTCGGCGGCGGCGGCGATTAATCATGAGCTGACTAGCACCTCCGACTGGACTGACACGCCGTAACGAATGCTTGGTAAAAAAACGATCGGTGGTTTTTTTTCCTCAGTATCCGTACGTATTGAGCGAATAGAGTCACAGCAAATGGAGAATCCTGGCTCAAGAGACAGCAACTAATGGAAGGGCGTCGAAGCCCTTGATTGAGCCCAGCCAAGGACAGACCTGCTGTAGCCCGCACTTATACCAGGTTAGTGAATGGTCCCCTGCTGTCCTTCACTGAAATCGCTCGCCAAAATGGGTGTCCGCGGGCTTGATTCACCATTGCGGAAGTGGGCTTGTGGCGCGGTTCGCTCGTGGTACGCGGACCTTACGAGTCGAGATACGTGGAGGTACATTCCTCACGGTGGCGAGATTCACCGAGCTAGAGGTATCAGGTTAGGTGAGTCAGGTAATGGCGCATGTACCCATCGCTCGTTCGCTGCGCGAGCATGACCGACGCTGAGAGAAGCAGGCGATGAATCAGGATGACTGGCTGTGAGCGATGATACAGTCAACTGTAGACCATCCTGGCATGGGTGTAATGTCAGATACAGCTTCGGATTTAAGATCAATTACTGGATTTGAGTAATCCCTCCCAAAAGAGTCAACCCCAATTAGACAATTCCCCCTTGATAATCAATGATTAGTAGATGGCGAGTCCGACCGAGATGGTGTACCTTGCATTACAGTGGTACTAAGCACCAGACCAAAGTACTTCGATAATTGAAGTGGCTGGTGTGGCGAGTAAGACCCTTCAATTCCGACTCGACTCTTTGTCGGAGCTCGGGGTAAATCTAGATGAACAGTCACAGTCACCGTACAATGACGAGGCAAGACGAGGCTTTCCAATTCTTCGGGTCTGTCGTCAATTCAGGGTCCCGGGTGGAGATAAGCTGTCATTGAGTAGCAGTCCGACAAGTCCATCAAACTGATGAGCTGTATGAATCAGCCCAGGAACATCCTGACAACTGCAATCATCGGCCCAGTAAAAACATCATCAGTTCTTGGATTACAGTTCAGGCGTTCATCAAGCCCCGTCTCATGACGGCAAGCCTTGGCCTGACTGCAGAGTGCAGACATAACAATCCATCGCAGCTGGATACCCAAAGTTGCCCGCTGTAGTAAGCCTGACTGGTTCCCAAGGCTAAGTACGGTGTCCATCTATTTGGAGGTGCCCAGCGGGAGGGATGGGAACGGAAACGGGAGGGAGCGGGACGAAGCCCAGAGGCGGTGAGGCTGATGACTGGCGCCTTTCCTTAAATCTAGCATTGCACCGAAACGATGTGTCTTTGACAGCTGAAATACACGAGGCGGTGCTGAAAACGAATAATGGTTTCTATTCCGGCAGTTTCAGTAAGGCTGAATTGTCAACTAAATGATGACTATGACGACAATAACAAGCATGTTCTACGACACGATACGACTATGATCGTGGTAAAGTGAAGCAAACCGTAGCAGTGCTTATTAGGCGATTCGCTAGTGAGTTGAAAGTAAAGCTGTGTTGGACCGTCCCCCATAGTGCATACATCCATCCATAGCGCAAGCGAAGACATATCATTTTTCAACAGCCGATAGTCTCATCCCATTGGACCACCATAGCTATGGGCTGACTGGCCGATTACCCTTCCCTCGTCGGGCTGAGGTGGTCGTGAGGCCATCCGACAAGAATTCGAATTGAAATACCTACAGCATCATGCTTGTCGTAAACATTGACAGCATAAGTTAAATCGTGCAAGTGATGTTCTTACCACGAGACATGAGCACAGATCGTCGATCAATTACTCGGTGTGTAGAGCTCTGGGATCGACGGCTTGAGCTGTCAGAGCTTGTTGGAGGGGGGAGGCTAAAACGAGCCAAGATCCGAGCTATGCTTTGCCCTGTCCTGGTGATGTTCCATGATACAGCTCGGGTAGACAGATACACAAGTGCGGTCAATTGCTTCAAGGGAGTTGCATGTAATCACCGTGGCGACGAACGTCTCATGAGCTCTTTTTAGCTTCGGGTTTCGTTCCACGTTTCTGTTCCTTGGACCTTGCTCAGCTCGCTTGATCAACCGATGCAGGCTGTCAGGGACGATGGTGACAGCTCCACGAAGATTTCTCCCTCGTGAGATTCTATTCACCAATTCAGCAGACTCGTCGACAAGCTGCAGCATATATCCCTGGAATGAAGCTCCCGTTGGACCCCTTGTGAGACGACGAATAGTTGATAGTGGGAATGTAGCTTGTAGGCTATCGCATCACGAGGCCTGCATTTCCAAGTTGCACCACGTCTCTGGACTCTTCGCTTCACCCCCTGCTGCAACCCGCTCACGGTGGATCAGGATGTGTGGTTGCTGTGGCTTTCTGATCATTGTCCCAGGAACCTCATGATGATAATGGCACTATTCAATTGCTCCGCAGGTACCCAGATAGATCTTCGGCGAAAAGAAAAAGGAGATTCCAAGATTCGAGAAAACCCATGTGTTGCCTATCTCCACATCCACGTTTGGGCAAAAGATACCCCCCACGGTTGATGCACAGGACAACAGTATGAAGCACAGGTGGAGTGATTGCCCATGAGCAGAGAAAAGAGTGTCATGATGCGGATGCTACACCAGACAGACACCCAACCCGAACATTCCTGCAGAAAGGCTTCTCTGTGGACTCCTAGACTCCTCATCCGACAGGAGATGGGATGGACCTGCAGGGCACAAGCTGACAAAGACCAATTATCCATAGAGAAAGATGGTGGTGAGGGGCATGTTTGGTCTGTTTCTTCTGCATGACACCATCCATGAGAAGCGACGAGTCCTACATAACAACTGTACGATACCCAAAAGGTGGTTGACTCGACTGACTACAGCAGAGCCCATCACAGCTCGTCACACAGGCGCTTATTGTGCTGTGCATAGGAGCTGTAGGAGAGATGTGACGGGAAAACGTACCACACATCACATTCATCACTTCTACTGTGTACGGATATACAATTGATAATTCATCCGGGATGACGAACTCGTCGATAGAAAAGGGAACGAAAAGTCAGATGCTCCCCAGATCAAAGTCTCTTGTGACAGATGTTTTGGGTCATCAGCGTCATGGCCCAGTGCAGGCCCAGCGCAGGCCCAGTGAATCACAGCACCCGTTGGGCTGAAGCCAGGCCAAGTCAGAGGTCAAAATAAGCACTCTGATTGGATAAAAAGCAAAACTTCCCCATCTCGGGAAAAGGCGGGGCCGTCCAACGGGCTTTCGCATCTGATCACATCTTGGATGTCATTTCAACCAATCAAGACATGCTTCCTTCAACTGAGGTCTTTAATGGAAAGATACGCACAAAAAAACAAAACATGACAAAGATTCAGATCCAGCCTAAATCGCACTTTCTACCCGTAAGCAAACTCGTATGGAACCTGAGATCCATCTGGGCCTCCACAACTGGTCAGGTTACAACCGGGGAGCTGGACACACACATACATACACACATTCAACACATGCCTATCTACAGTAAGTAAGCAAAAAGGGACCGACCAGAATCCTGGGGAAGAAGGGGGCCACCGCCCAAAAAGAGCGAAGCCAGAGGAAGATCATAGACGGTCTCGTCCAGGGGGTGCTTTCCTCTCTGAGTAAGGACCAACGAGCGGACACTTCTCTGATAGGAATAGCGAGCGGCAGAAGATTGATAAAAGACCCCTCCTCACGAGAGCTCTCTAGCCATCTACAGCCAAGGCTGGACACCGTCCTGGTGCTTGAATCTGATCGCAGCATGTGGCTTTGGGGATCACAGGCCTATCTACTAGGCTAATCCCTGGACAGAAAGGGAAGCAGAAATTCAACTACTTTTTGGCGCTTGTTGGTCGCGTAGAGTAGCTTTGCCAACACAAAACACCCGTGGCTGCAGAGTTTCTAGAAGGCTTCTGCCTGTGGAAGTTTCACGGAGCAAGGCTGATCATTGAATTCCTGACTTTCCTCGATGCCCGCTACAAGGCGTCATATCGTCCATCATGAAACGAAACGAGCACAACGCCGTGCCACTATCATACGGTCGGTTGGAAAGGGTGGGCAATATTGAAGCCAAGTCAGTGTGTGGTGGCTTTGGCACGAGCCCTTTGACGTTATTCCTCGATCCATAGCCTGAGATGGCAGGATGGGATAGGATAGCGCAGCTTGGTCACCACGTGGGCGTGCTCTTTGCCAGACGTCGAATCCTTAGATCCGGCTTTTTTCTCTCTGAATGATTCAGCCTTTTTCTCTTTTCCAAGTTTTCGGCTCCGTTGACGAAAGATTGGGAGATGTCCTAATCCACCTTGTGAGCCCAAAGATGGGTGTACTTGGCCTTCCTATTGTACCTGTAGAAAAATAAGAATCTTGGTCCTTGGACATGGCCTCGGACATCGATCGATACCGATATCGTTTGACGATCCCGCGATTGGCGATGCCGATGTCATTTCACTCATGACCCCTCGAGAGAGGAAGAGCGCGTTAATCACGAACAGGGAACATGCCGCTTCAACCCGCGTCGGTCAAATGCCTCAAGCGCACAGCTACTGGGAACATCCCCGTGAGCGTTCGTCCATCCTCTGCCGATGCATTTCTTTGCTTTTTCCCTTTTTTTTCTCCTATCCTTCGCTAAACGCGGGGTCGTATGCATACAGACAAGCGAAGCGTATTGCATATCACGGCTCGGTTTCATGGAGGAACTGCCGTACCTGATCTAGCCTTGTAGATAATAATACCTAATAGCACGCAAAGGATAAAAAGGGGGAAGGCGAGTTTTGGTTTGTGCTTCGCCATTCCCAAGATAGATCAGGATATACAGGGGGAACTAAGCCACGCTATTGGGCTGCTGAGGGTATCACGACCAGAGACTGGCGGTGAGCAGACGAGACTGGACTTGTTTTCCCCCCTCTCTCGGCGGAGCCCTCCCCGCAGGTATGAAGCAAATCCCTCGTTACGGTTGTTTATTTGGATTGGTACTGGAGATGTTTTCTGTAACTCGGGACGACGACGACGACGAGCAAGGAAGAAGGTTTATTCGATCTTCATGCTATAGGCACGTGAATAGGCACCATCGGGTTTCCCTTGTTTCATGTGCCAAGGGAGGCATTTTCTTTAACTTCTTGGCGTCTCAACAGGAGGGGCTATGAATCCATTGTAGAGGCTATGATGTATTAGTTGTGGTGTTGCGATAAGGAAAATCGTTAAACAAGGAATCAATCGATGGATTGCTGGGTTAATTGGCGGTCTGGTGTTGAAAGTCAAGTTGATCGCAAACTTGGTCCTTACTCCAGGGTAGGCTACCATCCACGACTCTAGATACCTGCAGCTACATCAAACCACGTAGTGCATCGAAAGATGTTAAGTTTTAATTCGGTATTCAGTTATCTACTTAGGGAGTACTCGGGTGGCTATTGGGACCACGTTCACGCATTGGAGTTGCAGTTCATCTGTTAGACTCGACTATGACATACATCCATCAACGGTGGTACACGACGTCAAATATCACCACATGCATTCAATTCGTTGTATCTCGATCCGGCACGATGCAGAAGGTGCGTCACAGCGTAGTAGGCTTCTATCAATAGCCTATGACTCTTTTCAAACTTGATTAGAAGCTCTCACTTCAACTTCATTTGAGGCCATCTTCTCTCCCAACGTAGTTCATTGGGCATCAACTCATGCCCGAGTCTAGGGTAAGCTGGGAGCGAATCAGGGATCGTTGACATGGCCGTCCTGTTCCCAGACTGGAAGATCAATGTCAACTACGATAGGCTTGTTGAATTGCTTTCCTCCGATATGTGGGTGTCGACTCTTCATGATCGCCGAGTTTACAACACATGTCTCTCGACGACCCATCCTCCCAAACAGAGCTGCCTGGTCGCTTCGCGGTGAGGCGGCGTCGCCCCCTAATCCGACGGTGCCATGACAAGCATGAGTATCCATAGGGCCGGATCCAAATACGTATGGACTTGTTGCTGACTCGCCCTGGCGAGATGCGTCGGTTACGTCAGAGCCTCTTATACTTGTCCCATATCGACCTGGATGAGAGCCATCGTTGGCGAGTGACGGTGCCTTCTTTCCAGTCAGATCTACCAGACAGGTCTTATTATTGCCTTGGCCAGGATCCTCCCAGCGTACGACACTTTCCTCCTGATAGGCGACATTCCGACAACTCAGATCCCACATCACTCGTTCAGCACCTCTTCCATCGTGAATATGGCCACAGACGACAAGCTGTGGCCTCACGCGCCAGAGCGCCTGCCTTAGAGCCTCGCAGCCAGTAGCTCGCCGCTCATCCGTTTCGTCGCAATGCATTCTCGGAGGCGTATGTGTCACGACAATGTCTGTATCAAGTGGTATGGACTCCCATAACGACGTCAAATCTGACCAGTTGCTCGGATTCTGGGGAGCATCATAGTAGAATGCCCACAGCTCATGTCGTGGAGAGTATGGCGATCCAAAGACCTTGAAGTGCGTACGTGGCCCCGAAGGCAACGTGAGACGGATGTTGGCTGAGCCGTGGGACAGATACGTTATCGAAGGCGAAAATGTGAACAGTCGCAGACACTCGTCGTGAGACTGGGGGTTCTTGTTGTGAAAGTACAGGCCATGCTCGGCATAGAATTCCGGATCCAGAGTAATATCATGGTTGCCTGGAGTTTGAAAGGCAGGTTAGACACTGCTCGACCATATCACGGATTTTGAAGAGGTCATACCAGCGATGACGATCTTGGCTTCAAAGTCCTGCTTCTCCAACCAAGCGACTGTCTTTGCAAGCTGAAGAGAGATCAGCTTCCGTCTTGTATGTGCCCGTTCAGAATATCTGAGTCAGTACTACAGACCTCAGCATGACTCCCCTGGGTCGACAAATCTCCAGCGTGGATGAGGACATCACCCTTTGGCAACTTGACCTGACAGTTGTGAGTATCAGAGATACAGACGATTCTGGTTCTTCTCCTCATTGGCGGTGCCATGATGTCGCCGAAAGCCAATTCACAGCCGTTGAACCCAAGGGAATGCTTGGCTTTTGTGTAAAGGTGAGGAACCGAAAGTGTAATCGCTCGTTAGCGTTACTCAGTGAGTCAATCTGACAGTTCGGCAACTAAGCTATGCGCCCTGTGGAGTTGCTGTCTAAGACAAACGATCGTCTTTTCAGAACTCGGAAAGTAAGCTCATATCAAGTGGCCGATTTGATTTCTTTTTCTTGCTGCAAGGGAGACGCTGTATGACGGGAGCAACCGTTGAAGCACGTTTCGATAGCGGGCTTTACTCGATTCTCTCGTCCATGCCTATGAGGCTCTCGCTTGTACCCGTCGTAATGCGAGGGTGATGTGCAGGTTGCAGATTTGGTGGATCAATTGGAGCTGATCTTGTGCTTGTTTGCTGATGGATCACGGAAGGCATCTATAATGCTACGGTTTCTGCTTCTAGAATATGTTACCATCGACGAGATCTCCGAATGCCACGATACCTTAGGTAGTTAGGCATCTGCGGTCGAGGTACTCTGTACTCTGTACTCAAGGGATAATATTTTGACAAGAAAGAATGCTACGTAATTTAAACATGACAGAGGTTGGGAGAGTGAACCGAGATGTTGGAGAAACAAGTGCCGTTGGGTTCTATGGACCGTTGCAAAAGGCACGGTACAGTGCACGTTACTGTATGCCGCTAATTTGAGCGCTAGAAGGACCCTAAATGGCAGCCTCTTCACTCTGTGGCGGCCAAGTTTCTTCCCGCACTGACGGTTTGCCTGTTTTTCAACCTGTGAATGACTTCATTATAACAAAGAAAGCTTGATACAGAAAAAAGAAGTGGAAAAGACGTCTTTCCGCGTCACTTTTGACAGATTTATCTTTTCTCGGATACCTGGCCCCTGTTGACGCGCAATTCAACAGCGTTGCATAAATCAAGGCGATGATGACTTACAATATGTCCCCTGTCACTTGTAGCAGGGAGATGAACAGGCCCAGCTGATTGACAGTCCATTCCCAGCGCAACGGTCCAACCTGTGGGAGGGAATCTAATCTCGGTATCGTCCGTTTGAGTTAAAGCACGCCGTTTTCTGCCTATAGCATGGCAATTTAATGACCTTTGAAGAACAAAAAATAGATACATAACAAAGCACAGTAAAGCAAAGCAAAACATTACCTTGAACTTCCTGTTGATGCGTTTTCTAGTGCATGAAACGTGACGTTGGCTAGAATATTTCCGTATGGGGTATTTTTATTTTTATATTTTTGCTTTGCTTTGCTTTGACCCAAAATAAGTCAGAAGTCACTGACGAGTCGAAAAAAAAGCAACGAAATTTGGGTCAGGCGTTCTTTTCATCAAATTGGCTCAGAGCCCAGCGTGTTCCCCCCATGTCCGGTGGCTTTTCATGACCCCGGCGCGGCTTATTCTCATCAGGGGAAACCATGTTCATTCCCCTTCCACTCGTAGGCTTGCATTCATCTGTGCACCATGGCATGATCCATTCCTTTCTTTTGGGATTTTGCCCATTGGGCAATCAGAATGAAACAAACGGCGGCGGCAACTAAGGGGCCTGCCTTTAGGCTTTGAACAACTGGCCGCGGACCTGTGATCTATGGTCATTGTACATGAAGCGTGGCGTTCCCATGACTCCTCATTCGTATCTGCTACTATGTACGAGTACTTACCAACTATTGGTTAGCCATGAGATATGATGCCAGATCAGATAGATCCATCCATCCACCAAGCAAGCAGCAAGCACACCGCTGATGCACATGATAGTGGGCAGTGCAGTGCAGTGCTATTTTCACAACTCGTCAACGTCAGGTGCAAGACAAGACATGGAAGCTCTAACCCGCCTTGTGCAGAATGTCTCTCCATCATTCAAATTTCATATCCCATCTTAAGCCACTTGCTCGACAATCCCTGCCCGTTCTCTGCTGTATTTCCGTCAGTGTCCACTTAGAGCTCGCTGAGTCCGTTACAGGGGCTTCCAGGGGATCTAGCCCGCCCGGGTGAGGGGCCGTGCAGCGAAGGTTGTTAGTGCACAACACAGTGTCAATTCCTCAGCACAGGCCAGCCCCCTCATGGGAAATCTCTCGCCTTGTCCTTTGTCTCTGTCTGTTTGTCCTTGTCCTTGTCCTACCTTCTCTTTCTCTCTGTAAAGCTCTCTCGGAGCCCGACGCGCCTCGATTCACAAAGGAATGATATCTTAGAGACGACGATATCTTTCAATAGTATCGCTGGCCGTCGACGCTCTCCTTGAACCAATACCAATATTCCCCCTACCAAAAGTTATCTTATCTCTTCTTCATCACGATCTCTCCACCCCTTTACCTTTTTACCGGATCCCCTCGTTAGCCGCTTCGACCAATCTACGCAGTACCGATTGCGTCTATAAACACTGCCTTTACGTTAGCTAACAGCTACTGCTCCGAAATCCTGCGTCATTGACCTCGACATTTTTCTCCTTTCATCTAGAACAGCACCAAAATACATACCTTCGTTTACCGCCCTACAATCCGCTAAATTCAGTCCTCAACGGTCGCGGGCGCCATCCACACGGCGACAATGGCTCCAGCCCCGACCTCAACCGAGAATATTACTCCACCGCGTAGCAGTCATGGCCAAGCAGATTCATGGGGATACAACATGTCCCAGAAAGAGGTATGGAGTCTTTTATATCAGCATGCGATGCTGTCTGCTGCTGTTGAGGTTGCAGGGGCGAGTTGCTGACGATTGGCTGGCTAGGACTATGAGAACGACATGACCAACCCTGACTTTTCCCAAAAGAACCATTTCGCTACCCAGAATGGTAACGCCAACTCTTTCCACTCTGGTATGGACCGAGTTGGTCGCAAAGTAAACTCCCACGATAATCTTTCGAATGCAAAGCTTCATAACTCCGTCGACGGAACTGGGGCTCGCCATATTACCGAGTCCCAGACAAGCCCAGCTTTGAACGGCAACTCTTGGGGACAGGCTTATGGACCCCATGAGACCGAGGACGAATACAGCCGCAATGCGGTACCTATCGATCAACCTCCTCCCGATGAGGGCTCTAAATGGATTCATCGCGATAAGCTGGCAAGGATAGAAAGCGAGGAGCTTCAAGCCGCAGGAATTTATATCCCGAGATCCCGTAACCAAAGCAAGCAACGACGAGGTGACCGAGACCGAAGCCGCAGTGCTATGCGTCGAGGCACAGATACATCCGAGACAAGATCTCGAAAGAACTCGACAGCTGTCGATGCGCGAAGCCCTGACATCGGAGGCGAATCATGGGATTTGAGGACTCCAGAGGAGATTGCCGAGGAGGAAAACAATGCTTACTTCCACGCAAACAGCCACAAAGGAGGCTCTCGCATTCCGGTTGCCAAGGTTAGTGCAGTGCCCATCAGTATCGATCGTTTTGAGCGAGCATCCATCACCTCGAGAAAGACGAGCTCGAGCCCCGAAAATGAACGGACTTTGACATATGAAAAGGCGCGACCCGGAAGCGCGCACATGATGAAGGGTTCCGATGCCATGTCGATAAACAGCAACTTCAACAATAGTAGCTTGCCCGCACCGAAACGAACCGCCACCGACAATCCCTCCCCCAAGAAGAATGCGAACGGTCCACGAAAGACCTCTGCACCTTCCAAGACCGGAACGACCGGAACGAACAGGCCAAAGACGAGGTCTGGTTCCGTTGGAAACAGCATAGCGAATGCCGCGCGACCTACAACTAGATCTGGAGAGTTATCACCTGGTAACAAGGCACCTGAAGGTGACCCTCCATGGATGATTAACTCTTACAAGCCTGATCCTCGACTTCCTCCCGATCAACAGCTTCTCCCAACTGTGGCCCGACGCCTGCAGCAAGAGAAGTGGGAGAAGGAGGGCAAATTTGGAGATGTCTACGATAAGGACTTCCGACCCCTCAACGACAACCCCTTAAGCAGGGAACACCATGAAAATAGGTCTGGAGACGACATCGACACGAAAGAGAAGGAAGAAGGCCAGGCCGGTGGTGAATGGCCACTCAAATTGGAGCCAAAGAGCCCAACGCAACGTGCTGGAGGGTATTCTACAATGCCCAGGATCTCGGACAAGCCTGCCAACAGTCCTCTCCCAAGTCCAAGGACACCAATGTCGCCCAACGCACCTCTTTCACCCAACGGGCCAGGACAAGAACAGCCAAAAGAGGAGGTGTCTACTGAACAACCTGTGCAGCAACAACAACCTCAACGTCAACAACCTGCCGACGATGACAGCAAGGGCGGCTGCGGTTGCTGTGTGGTCATGTAGACCTGGTCTCGTTGATTGTCGATCCAACCATGATTTTGAAATACCCACTCCTTACAACAAGTGCTTGACAACACATTACGACGCAACGAATTTCTTTTTCGAATTATTTACATTCAGCCATTGTGTTACACCATATCATACCAAACCAGCCCGCCACCTGGTTAGCGACGCAACTTTCATTCCCTTTGTTGAACAATTTTTATAAGCGATCTGTTCCACGTACCCGAACAAAAGACAACAGCGACCTTGTCACCGCGACATGTATGCAACCAGTGGAGGAGAGATCATGTATTCACCGACGTGACGGGATCATTCGGTGAGCTGCCTGAGTCTCTGGTGAAGCAAAGGCAGGCAGACACACATGTCTTTTCCGGAGTCCTTCTTTATCTTATTTAATCCCCCGGCGTTCGAGCTTATTGCCTTGTCTTTTGGTAACTGATTGCGGTTTTGCCGCTGCAGTGGTGTTTGCTGTTATATTTTTGCCCAAAGAGGAGGGGTACTGATAGAAGGCGGTTTCTTGATGGCGACATTCTTCAGACTTGTAGTAAAAGTCTGGCCAAGCTGGCTGGCGTGGGCTAGTTTATATATAGTCAGACTTACTGGAGGGCATCAACGGGATGTTTTGGAGATTGAGAGTTGAAGCGGATGAATAACAAAACATAAACGTATCATTGCGTCTGAGTGTGTGATGTGATGATGCTACATTGTCAAAGAGTACTGTGTTATGCAGCATTCGCATGTGAGATCTACACTCTACTGTGAGTAACAAGTGTCAAACAACAACTTCCTTGGCAATATAAACTATAATCGTCGAGGTTTAGCTCCCAAAATAGATTGAAACGCCTATAACGTCATTATTATTTATTTGCCAATTGACCTCGGAAACCCGGGAGATCGGCACAACAATTAGACCAAGGAATGTGCCTTGCATTCTTGCCATAGAAAATAGTAAATATCAAGTAATTGAATGCGGATAACGGCACCTTATAACTAAACGGGTACGTCGGAAGAGGGGTTACAGCACGGCAATGCCCGGAGGTGGAGTTTATTGTCTAAGTGGTCTGCATCATCGAGATGCTGACGTAGTACTATTATGTTGGTGTTGACTAGACTAGAAGAGATGGTTATATAGAAGTAAGTCTCTGTCTTGGAAATTGAACTGTTCTTGAGCATTTTACTGAGCAAAGACACAGCAGCAAAAATGGTTCATCAACACGGAGACCACCATGATATCCCCAAGAAGCACAGGATTCACAAGTAAGATAGACTCACTTCCTGCTTACTCTACCCACCTCTATAACAATAACTAACAATGATTCAAGGCCTGGTGCGTGGCTCCCTGCCGACCATCGTGTGCACAGAGAGTACATGCGTCGCGTGACAAAATATGCAGACGACAACCCCAAAGACCTCGTCCCCGTTCTCCAAGAGTTCAAGGAGTTCATTGAGACGACGCCTCGTGTGTACATGTACTTTACACAGATGTTTGAAGAGATCCCCCAGAAGGACCCTTACCAGAATGATCCCACGGGGACACCGCAGATTCGTGACTATCAGCACATGCTGCAGGTGCTGAACCACATCTTTAGCACTGCGCCAGAGTGGACGGATGCGGCTGAGAGTGTGGGCATGGTTGGAGTACCGCTTTGTGCGATTTTCGACTACCCTATGGGAACGCCTAGGTGAGTTTTCTCAAGAGATTGAGAGATGAGGACGAAGCTGATTAGTATTTAGTGGTTATGCTGCATTCTTGGACCCTGATGTGAACCGGATGCTTAAGAAGGTCCTCAATCACTGGGGCAAGTACCTTATGGTATGTCATTCTAGTGTGAAGTATCGTGAATGAAGCTGACTCTGTATAGACACCTGACTCAGCAAAGGTCCTGGGAGATCACACTCAGGGCTGGTTTGGCCCGACTGGTATTCACGATCTTGTCGAGGTTGCCAACAAGCCAAACGGTACAGACATGAAGTTTGAAGACATGTTTATCTGCGACCCTTCAGCCAAATACTATGGTTACAAGTCATGGGATGGTAAGTCATTATTCACCAACATGAAATCCTAAAAGCCGCTTACTGACGAACTTAGACTTTTTCACCCGCCAGGTCCGCGACGATGCTCGTCCCGTAGCATCTCCTGATGACGACCTTGTCATCGCCAACTGCTGTGAGTCCCGCGTGTACAACATTGAGCACGACGTCAAGCTCCGCGATCGCTTCTTCGCAAAGGGCCAACCCTACTCCATCCTCGATATGCTCGCCCACGACCCTCTAGCTGAGAAGTTTGCCGGCGGAACCATCTACCAGGCTTTCCTTTCCGCTCTGTCTTACCACCGCTGGCACACTCCCGTTTCCGGAAAGATCGTGCGTGCTTTCGTTCAGGACGGTACATACTTTAGTGAGCCTCTCTTCCAGGGTGTAGGTCAGCCTGGATCCACGGAGATTTCGTCCGCAGGATTGTCGCACAGTCAGGGTTTCTTGAGCGCGCTGGCTACAAGGGCCATCATTATTATTGAGGCGGATGAGCCAGCTATTGGACTGTTGGCCTTTATCGGTATTGGTATGGATGAGGTCAGCACCTGTGAAATCACGGTCAAGGAGGGTGATCATGTGAAGAAGGGCCAAGAGACGGGCATGTTCCATTTCGGAGGCTCGACACATTGTGTTATCTTCCGCAAGGGAGTCAAGGTTGAGGGATTCCCCGAGGTTGGAAGAGAGGAGAATGTACCTGTACGAAGCAAGCTGGCTGTTGTCAAGAAGTAATGAACCTGTCTCATGAGATCTAGGATAGGAGTTAGGAAAAATTGTATGTATTATGACTTTTGTAATTATTCGTCTTTCATGTTCTCATTAACTCATTTCTTGGCATCCTCCTTCATACCGGACTGAACCCAGCTCTTGGCTCCAGCAGCCTTCTCTTCCAGCTCCTCCTCAGACAGCTTGTTCAGATCAAGAGCAGTGTGAGGGGTGGGGACATGACGACCAGCCTCAAAACCGGGGCGCTCAAGGAGCTTGTAGAGCCACTTCTCCAACTCAGGGAACTCGGCCAGGTCGACGCCAGACCATTCTGTTTAGTCGCGTCAGTATGTGAGATGCAGTGAAGGACGGGAAGGAACTTACTGGCAGCTGCTACCCAGCCCCAAATGGAGATGTCGGCAATGGTCACCTTGCCGCCGACAATGTAGCCGGATTCTTGCTTGGCCAGATGAGTGTCGAGAGTGCGGTACAGACGACGGGTCTCGTTGGTGTAGCGGTTGATACCGTACTCAATCTTCTCAGGAGCGTAGCCTGGGATAGTCTGTCAGTATTGTATATGAGGGAAGATGGGGGCGACAACATACGTTTGAAGTGGTTGGCCTGTCCCTGCATAGGACCAAGACCACCCATCTGCCACATGAGCCAGCTGGTCATCTCCCAGTGCTCAGCAGAGCCTTGAGGGAAAGAGAACTTGTGGTCCTTGTCATAGCGATCAACGAGGTACTGCAGCATAGCGCCGCTCTCAAAGACACGGATCTGCTTGCCGTCGAGTGTGTCGGTAAGAGCAGGGATACGACCGTTGGGGTTAATCTTGAGGAACCACTCTTCCTTTTGCTCATTCTCGGTCATCTTGATGGCGTGGACCTTGTACTCGAGGTTGAGCTCCTCGAGCAGAATGGAGGGCTTGATGCCATTGGGGGTGTTGGTGGTGTAGAGGGTGATGTCAGTCTTGATCTTTTGAGCCATGTTTACGAATTGTTTGCCTAGGTTGGCAATGCGCGCTGTCATTAATGTTTTGTGTTTGTGTTGTGAGTGAGTGAGTGAGTGAAGGTGGAGAGAGAGAGAGAGGGAGGGGATGATGTGACTTTTATAAGAATGGACAGAAGACTGTTGGTTGAGCTTGACTATGGTTACAGCACAGTAGGTACTTATGGCTGTATAATGAGGGGCTCGTTGGTCTGGGGAATGAAACGGACTGGATCAATTATTCATGAGGTACATAGTAGGGTCACCTAGTTTAGATTTCTAATCCGAGGCTACCTTACCTTGGATGGGTGGGATGTGGAGGTGCCGCAACAAACCCACATTGGACCAAGATTGCTACAATAGTCTTTGTAATCAACCCGTCTCCGAAAACTCCATCCGTCGTGGAGTATTCAATATCGTCTCTTTATTGACAGAATGATGCTATCCCGTGCTATGATTTGTAAGTACTGTTCTTTGTTATAGCTGATTATCTGACACTGCCATTTCTGGTAATTCCAAAGACAGAGTCAGCACCTTGAATGGACAGGGCTGGTCATTGATGTCACAACCACAGCCATGATAGTCTGAGATTTATTCACTAGAGCTTTATCGATAAGAAAGCATTAATTTATCGTCTTTCAACGTCATCGATCACTTTTCCCTTTCTACCAAGCTTCCATTTCCATTCGCAAGTCCCGGCCCCACTTCCGGATCCGAGTCTTTACCCGGGCCGGACTGTACTTGATGGGTGGCAGGTCGATGTAGCTATTGCTACAATATCTGTCTCTGTTTTCTCTTATTGATTGGAACGTAGCGTTACAGACTGTATTCAGATATGAGGACTAGTAAAGCGCTGCCTTTCCCTTGAAATGTTTAAAAATGAGATTTTGCCACGGCTCGACATTGATAGAGCTTGTTTTACATTTAGGATTCACAAACAAAGAAGTGAAAGACATTGGCTGAGAAGTGGTTTTATAAATGAATAAGGTTAATCTCATCCAAATATTAACTCTTCGTCGCAGACAAGTTGACAGATAATAAAATTACATTGCAAATATGACCTTTGGAGCACAAAAAGGAAGAGTCTTCCATTAATGGACATTGATCAGAATGGCAAAAGACGAACTCCGGTACAGGGAATCGAACCCTGGGCTCCGCGGTACTGATCTCTCAGGTTATGAGAGCGCGAAATGTTAGCCACTACACCATACCGGACGTTGATGGCTTATGTACCAGGATGCTCGTGAGTAGCAGCTATACAGACAAGCTGACGGCCAATATCCAGGCTCTCGTATGACTCTGTATCGTTTATATGAGCTATCCTTCACATGTGTGCAATACCACTATTTTATCTCAAGTTGCCTGATTTTAAACCTTATTTAACGGCAAACCTTGCAAGTAGTTTGTGGATGCCTGGTCGTGAAAGAGTCATCATTGGGCGAATTGTTGAATGCTAAACTGTGTACCTGAGGACGTAGAAGCCGAATCGCCTCAAATTGCAGTGCGCACATATTAAAACAATAACTTTAAATCATCAGACAAGCCGCGGTTGTTGTAGTAATGGTGCAGAGAAAGATGTGAGCTTATATGTTGCGCTCATTTCCTGAACTTACACCGATTTTGAATCCAAGCCTTCTAATTTCTTTCGTGTATAAAAGAATCCTCATCCCCACGAAGGATCCTCCTAAAACTTCACAATCTTCCATCTAACCCGATCGTACATCAAGCATCGTACCAACTTTCACAAACACGAATCAAAGACACAGTTCTCGACCAGCAGCGAAACCCATTTGTCTTCTACATCATTGTCTTGTTCAAACCACCAAGACTTACACACGTATCCTACTACTACTACAACACGCTTGCTGTTATAGTTAACAAGAAAATATTCACACTCGACTCATATAATACTCCAAGGTTGGATATCTTACCCACTTACCAATTCCACCTCTATTTGAACTTGTCGTTACTAAACTTTTAGACGACTCCTACCTACACAGCAACATGTCTGGTCACGCCTCCACAGTCATAGACAGGCCTCACCCCTTCCTGAGCTTGCCCCCGGAGATCATCACTTGCATCGTTGACAATATGCTTGAGATGAATCATGACTGTGAGCAGCCTAAACGTTGGTGGTCTTCGCCTGGTAATAGCCAGGGCTTCAACCCTTTGCAAAGATACAAAGACGCACTTAGCCTTGCTAGATCTTGCAAGGCCTTTTACACCCTCCTCATCAAGCAGATATATAGCGCTGACGTGCTGAACAACAATGCGGCTGCACTCTTGAGGTCGGCCAAGGAGGGTAACTTAGAAGGCGTCAGACGATCTATTGAGGCTGGAGCCAACATTGCAACCGGCGACACCACCGAGTCAATCATTTTCAGCGACATCGATGATGAGACCAAGGGCTTGTTCTTGAATACATGGTATCCCCTGGACCTAAGCGACCAGGTCACTGCTCTCCATTGGGCTGCCTACCTTGGCCACAATAACGTTGTCTCTCTTCTGCTTGAACACGGAGCCAACGTGAACCATCGCGTCCGTGTTGAAGTTATTGATGGCGCTATAGAACGTCACAGAGACCACGCAGAAGACCTGGATTCGTACCACATCAAATTTTGCTGCGATGTCTTGTCAGATAATCTCGAACATAGCCTTATTTGTCTTGACGGTATCCAGAATGACGTTGCCAGATGGACTCTGGAATATGGAGCAAATCCTCTCTACTTTGCCATCGAAGGAGGTAACTGGGATACGGTAAAGTTCCTCATCGATGCTGGCGCGGACTTTGTTACCCATACTGGGAGTGGGACCCATGCTCTCCATCAAGCTGTAAACAACTGCGACCCTCATCTGGTTGAATTGCTGCTAGAGCACACGTCCGTCTCTGCCAACATCAACACTATATTGGATACGCGCGGCGCAGCAGCTTTACATTGTCTCAACTATGAAAAGCACGGGAACGTGTCAAAGAATCGCAATATAATCAAGCAACTGGTCAAGAACGGCTTCCAGGTCAACAATACAGATGGCTTCGATACTTTGCCCATCGAGGAAGCTATATTGCGTGGATCGCATAAAGTTGTCGCTGAGTTTATCCGATCTGGTTCGCTGATACCCGGTGATCTATCTTCTAGATCCTACATGCACATCTCTCCCCCTTCTCCGGAGATAAAAAAGGCGTTGAAGGAAGCTGGGCGCGGAAGCCTTGCTGATATTTGGCATTACTCAGCTACTGTGATTGTCACCACGCCTCCGGCGGTGATACAAACGAACCGCCATTTCTATAAGCTCGTCTACCAGACAAGTGGAGTTCCCGAACCTATGAACTCTTACGACCTTGACCAGTGGGACGCTTTTTGGGTGGGGAGACAGTTTGTGCACACCGTACCGCCAGAGTTGGGCAGATTGATTGAGATGAGGTACTGAGTAGTGACGGGACAGTGGCGGTAATGGTAACGACCATGGCAACGACGACAATGATGACAATAATGATAACGACCATAATGACGAAAACGACGACAATGGCATTAACGGCAATGATGATACTCCTCATTTTTGGAATAACGGTGGGTATTCGGTGTCTGGTGAGCAGTACTCCGTATTGGTAAAAGTATGAACAACGTCTGAAGCGTCAACTTCGCTACATCGAACTATGGGTGTATAAAATTGGAGGGGGAATTAAATTTGTGAGTTTATCTGAGATACCCATGTTTAACACGAAAGAGGGATGAAGTTTTATTGCATAGGCTTGTTTTAACACCTATCTCTTAATTGAATACACTACCAATTAAAATAATTGCTATTATTTCTCCGATGTCTCCCTGATGTCCTATGTTATATATAGCTAGCCCACGATAACCTATCCTTTCCCGCTATGTTGCATATATATATTGCCACCTGAAGTGCCATCGTTGACCGACATAAGTGTCTTTGAGGTCACCAGTGTCAGCGATGCGTCTTCACCTCCAGCCGACCGATCTCCTCTTTAATAGCGATATCGCGCTCGTGGCCCACATCAGCGGGGGATCTCGTCCTGGCAAGGTTCTCTTCGCGATAACGGTGACTCATGTAAGCCATGATAGTATAGCCGGCAACACTCCATAGTTGCCTGTCGCAGCATACTTCAACATATGAAGAATTTTGTTGAGGCTATTAAGATATGTGACATACTTGGATCTATGAAAGTGTAATGAAAGGTATCGTAGGATGGCGTGAGGAGTTGGTCGAACACCCCCGGTAAGATAATCCGAGACACAATTGTCAGAAACAACTGCGTTTATTGCAAGAGCCTTTAACTTCGAGAACAACTTTTACCAGCGTTATGAGACAAATCACACAGCATGTCCCCGTATTCAACCTGGCGGAGGATGCTGTGAACGCTGGTGTCTTGCCGAAGCAGATCGAGTATTACAGCCGCTTCAGCAGGGTTCCTGTACCGTAGCAGCTCTATGAGCTTTCGGTTAGCCTCCTGCTCGGTTTCCAAGATTCCGATGTGTTGTCGCAGGTTGTGAATTCTCATGGGAAGAGCGTATGTACATGTTGCTCCGTTCTTGGCACAGTTTGCGCATTGTGGCCGAGTTCCGTTACACTGCGACATCAGTCATTAGGCATATTATTTGTCAGTCGGTGGTGCCGTACTCTAGTCTTTCGTTTTCGACAAGACTCGCAGGCGATTGAGACGCCAATTCGGTTCTGACGGGGTAGTAGAGTACGGGAACTCTGCACTGGGAGCCCTGGACGTTGAAGAGCGGGGAGAAGAGGACGGTTGCGTTTCAGATCTGAAGCAGCCATTGTCCAGAATAAGTAAGCGCAGATGGTTTATGCATGTGGCATACCAGATAGTCTCTAGTCATGAAGGGATAAGAATATGACTATATGGAAGTAGCTTCTAGGTTTTGAAACGAGAGCCGGATGGGGAGTCACGATGCTGTTTACGTCTCTATGGGAGAGACGAAGGGGACCACTGGGTGATCGTCCATACGGAGGAAAGATATACCCATGCTTATGATACCCAGTCCAGCAAGTATCGGACATGCTCTCCGGTGTCTGCGATTGACTGTTCCAGATTAGTCGAATGATCTTCATGGTCCGTTAACAGCACCGATAACTGTCATGCCGGGGAGCTAGACTAGGAGGTTTCCCCAGGTTTAGACTGGCCACCACAAATTCTCAGGGTCGCATCAACGGGGAAGACCCTCCAATTACAACCAAGGCTGAACACACCATCACAACTGTTCAGTGATATTTGCTTGCTCATGATTTATGTTTGGTACGGCAAAGACATGTGACAGATTTTGCGTATGCTTTCGTTGAGAAGAACCAGCCCTTGATGAGCCCTGTAGATATGTCCCAGGCATGTTGCTGGAAGCACCTCAACAGCCTGTTCTTATGTCTATATCGCGTCACTATGGTAGTAGAAATTGTAAAATGTAACAAAACATTGCTATTAGCGCCCAATCACCTGTATTTGAACCCTGGTCGAAAGTCAGACGGGTACTCCAAAGCCCACAATTCGTTTCCTTCAACTCCAAAGCACGTCTGTCTAGCGTCATAACTTGTCGAACCCTGCCTAAATCATACCCTTCGACCTCTTCTCCTCATAAACTCTTCGACCTTCTTCTTTCAGTCTCG
This sequence comes from Fusarium praegraminearum, assembly GCA_002093855.1. Lineage (NCBI taxonomy): Eukaryota > Fungi > Ascomycota > Sordariomycetes > Hypocreales > Nectriaceae > Fusarium > Fusarium praegraminearum. Next base: position 35,002 of record LXHY01000228.1, on the reverse strand, counting down.
AGTCATCTGGACGAGCAAGATTAACCTGCGGCATGAGAAAAAATGCCAAGACGAATGCGAGGCTGGCTGCACCCGCGCCGATGAGGAAGATTACACGGAACCCTTGTCTGTAGGCTGGGATAAGAACTGATCTGATCACCTCTGCTTCGTTTGGCGAGACGGTATCGAGGAAGGATTGTGGATTTCCTAGCAAGGTATTTGAATCGCGATTATTCAGATTTAGAGAGGAGAGTGAACCGGCTAGGACATTGTTTCTACAACAATTCGGTTAGTGGTTGCTCATTCTACATTGATACAACATACAAGACTGTACCACAAACTGCAAGACCTAGTGTTGCACCCAAGTTCCTGACAAAACTATCACATGTGTCAACTTCGTTCCCATGTTGCATTTGTTATGGATCACTTACTTGCGAAATGAGGTGACAACTGCCATGTCACGCCTATCAACACCAGCTTGCGTAGCAATGAGCGCACTATTATTCTTGTCAGATATCAGTCAGACGCCACAAACTCCCCAACTTACGGCTGAAGTGTATTTCCAACTCCAATACCAATCAATACAGAATAGCCGATCTGTTTGTCCACGCCTGTGTTCTCATCTAGAGTCGACATGAGGCCAAGACCAATAGCCCAGCACAACCAGCCGAAGAGTATGCACTCGCGGTACCGACCGATCCAGTGGACGATAAGCCCCGACAGAGTGCTACTGACGGTTTGGAGCAGCGTGATTGGAAGAAGCATTGCTCCGGCTTTGGTGGCCGAGTAACCGTAGACAAGTTGGTAGAATGAGGGTATGTAGTAGACCTGCATAACAAAGTTCCATCCATTGATAGCCATGGTCAGACATGCGCCGTTGACGATCTTTGACTTGAATATGTGCACTGCATAGATTAGGTGATAGCCCTTATAGTTGTTGAGGTACTTACATGGTATCAAAGGGTACTTGGGGCCTTTCCACTGCCAGAGCATGAACGCAATGGATACTGCTGTACCTATTGCCAGAGTTGAAATCACTTGCGTTGACTTCCAGGCATATTCCTTTCCTCCCCACGTCAACCCTAGAATAACAATTGTCATACCAGCGAGGGCGAGGAAGATGCCCAAGAAATCCACAGCCTTGAGTTTTCTGAGTTCTTGTCAGCTAAGCTACCTTCCGTTTACTGTACGTACTTACAGTTTCCAATCTCCCTGCACCGTCTTCAGAGGCATGAAGAAAAGCACACAGAGAGTCGTCAGAAGCGTCAAAGGCAGTTGCATTCTGAAGATCCATCGCCACGAATCTTCCGAGCTTGATGAGAGCGCACCTCCCACGACAGGCCCTATACCATTGGCGATAGCAACCACAGCACCCTGGCAATGAGACCCGTTAGTCGTATCCCTCTCCGATGTGCCTCGGGCGACTCACTAGAATGCCCTGGTATTTGCCCCTTTCTCGCAAGGGAACCACGTCGCTCACTATAAGCTGCGCGACCGTCATTAGACCGCCTCCTCCGATACCGGTGAAAGCGCGAAATATGGTGAGTTGTAGCACTGACTCTGCCAGAGAAGAGGCGAGGGATCCGATGAAGAATATCGCAAGGCCCATGAGAAGAATTATCTTCCGAGACCAGATGTCTGATAGTCTTCCATACATGAGCTGTCCAACAGTTGAAGTACTGCAGTTGTTAAGACGCATCCGTTACCGACTGCAATGATATTACTCACATGAAATACCCGCTGGCTATCCATGAGACCTGAGCCGTTGAGCCCAAGGCATTTCCGATGATGTAAAGACTCGTAGCCAGCATGGTCTGGTCCATCAAAGCGAGCAAATCGACAGTCGCACATGCTAGAAATATCTGCCTTTCATGTCAGCTCCGTTACTGGTCTGGTGGATGGCTTGTGGTAACACACTGTGACGATAGCTCTCGGGGGGACATAATTTGTCTGGTCGTTGAACTGATGAGTCTTGCCATCTTCAGACCCCCCATCGACAGCGATGACGTTTGTTGATTCGGGATCACGGCTCATGACAGGATCATTATCTGATGCGCAAGTATTCGCCATTCTTGATTGTCTTTATCTTGAACACGGACCTGAGATGTCTTCAATGGTCAACAGTGAAATTGTCTGTAGTGCGACTTTGCATCTCTTTTGATCCAGTTTCAAAGCCCTATCCTACCTTGATGTCGAGACTCTCTCCTTGGACTGATATTCCAGTTCCTATCCTCAAATTACACATACAGGGATCGGCAGATACGACGAGAACCCGTTCGGCCGGCATGTAAAACATCGTTGCAAAATTTTACCACAAAATGGCGAATGTGAAAGGGAAACAACCTTTTAGCTCATCAAGGTTCTTCTAGAAACTGTTAGGCTGGATCTAGATGTAGAACATTTTGCTTAATATCTCCACTATGAACCTCACTGTCCAAAATCCATCAGGGTCCTTTTCTGCAGGGGATGACATGGCTAAACTGAGAGGAGTGACGGACAATAACCGAAACTGTATGAATCTCAATCAAGTCTGATTAACTGTTAACAAATACTATTATCAGAATACAAGAGTCCCCTTGTTCTTTGGTATTCATGTATCTACTTTCTCATAATGTACCCAGCCACCTTGATGGTCAGATACACTCCAGCAAAACCTCCGATATACCACACTAATAAGCTCACTGTCCTTACAAGGCTATTTCCATGACAAGCTATTCGACTAAACTAGTAGAGAAACTGTAGATCATCAAGGGGTGGCTGGTTTGCCATTCGAAGAATCCATTCTCTTTGGCCCGGGACTGTCCTGAGCATCCACTTCACACTCACATAGAAAATGATGATCTTATTACCCTGAGAATCTCAATTGTGGACTTGAACCTTGTTGATTGGTATGCAGGTATCTTTTGAGGAAAATCTCTCCTTCGAGTAGTCATGCATCCCACATCTGCACAAAGCCGCAGTAAACTAGAGAGCGTCTCTAGAAGACTGACAAGAAAAAGGCTCGTCTGATTTCACTTATATAGCAGCTCTATTACACCTTCAACTCCTAGAATTGTACTTATGTCTGTGTCAACTCAATCTAGTCTCTAACGTACAAATTTGTTTCATCATGGCTAGTCCCAACCCCCTGAACGTATACAAGGGACAGGACTCTGTCGAGAATTATTTCGACCCTGAGTCAGCGCCACCGCTTCCCCTGGTCGAGATCCCAGACTGTCTGAATCTTTATCGGGAGGATGGAGTGCGTATCTATGCCAAGATGATGACTATGCATCCTGCGAACAATGTGAAAGCTATGCCAGGTACGATATCAACCCTTAGGTATTCCTTGTGCCTTTCTAATGGAAATTCTAGCATTGAACTTACTGAATAGCTGTGTCGTTCCGGAAAAGACCAAGACAGTTGTTGAATACAGCTCTGGCTCGACTGTTCTGTCCATGTCGTTGATCTCACGAGCTATTCATGGTATTGATGACGTGCGAGCATTCCTGAGTAACAAGACGAGTGCAACGAAACTTCAGCTTATGCAATTCTTCGGAATCGACATGTAAGTAATTCATGGTACTTAGGCTCTGGGTAAGTCAGAATGTTAACGCGTTACCTTTAGTACGCTCTTTGGAGGCCCATCTCAGCCTGAACCCCTCGACGAGCGTGGTGGAATCAGAGCAGCCCAGAGACTAGCCCAGGATTCGGACCACACCATCATCAACCCGAACCAATATGAGAACAATCTTGTCAGTCGCTAGTAGCCTGAGATTTTATTAGATGACTAATGTTGCACAGAACTGGAACGCGCATGTCAAGTGGACAGGACCGCAGATTCATGCACAATTACCAGAAATCAACCTGATCTGTGCAGGAATGGGAACGTCAGGTAAGTTGAACAAATCATGACTTCCCGGGTTCTAGATGCTAACATGTCTAAGGCACTATGACTGGTCTTGGTACCTACTTCAAGGAGACCAAGCCTTCGGTATACCGACTAGGGTGAGCATCAGATTCAGAAACAAGGTTGACACTCCAACGATCCATAACTAACATCCTTGCAGTGTGTGTACAGCACCTGGCGACCGAGTTCCCGGGCCCAGATCATTCGCTCTTATGGCTCCTGTTCAGTTCCCGTGGAAGAAATCAGTTGACCACATCGAAGAGGTCGACTCGCACAACTCTTTCTCTATGTCCCTGGATCTATGTCGTAACGGCATTGTCTGTGGCCCATCTTCTGGGTTCAACTTGACGGGATTGTTCCAACTCATCGAGAAACGGAAGGCTGAGGGCACTCTTTCGGATCTGGCTGGACCAGATGGAACTATCAACTGCGTGTTTCTATGCTGCGATTTACCATACCAGTACATAAGCGAGTACTTTGACAAGCTCGGGGAAAATTATTTTCCATCCATCAAAAACAAAGTACGTGGTCGCAAAAGGATAAGATAATTTGATTAACAATTTCTAGGATCTTTTGGAAGTCGACCTTTACAGGTATGACGAGAAGTGGGAGCGAACAGCATCTGAAGCCATCGATGCGTTCTTCGATGTTGATAGAGGCGCTCTTCTCGATATGGTTCTCGCTGACCCAAAGAGCGCTTCAGTAAGCACAATCGATTTACGTGGCGTCCTTCGTTCGAGACAGGATACCACGATAATCGACCTGCGACAGCCTCAAGATTTCAGCGACTTCCATCTTCCCGGTGCCGTCAACATTCCCTTTGTAAATGACAACACACCGAGTCCCTTCTATGATGCGAAGCTCTTAGAAACACTATGGAAGAGTCTTGAAGCTACATTCAAGGAACCTGGGCAAGATCTCTGGTCTCTGCTCCAAGGTAGAAGGATCTTGCTCACTTGTTATGATGGAGACAGTGCTCGTGTTGGGACAAGTGTTCTTCGTGCCAAAGGCTATGAAGCTGATAGTATCCGAGGTGGCTTTCATGCACTGAATAAGATGAGGCATAGCTCAAGCCAGGCTTCTCTGGATGGAACGAAAGAGCCATCACCGTGGGTTGGCCTGACTCGGGAGGTTTTGGGTGTTGAGACTTCGCAATCAACTCGCGTCTCGTTGTAATTCAGAGGTTATAGATGTTTATGAATGGCAACGGAAATATCTAACTGACACCCCAAGCCCCTAAAACATTCCTCTTACTTTCACCTCTCGTCTTTTGACTTCCATTCTCCAGTTTCCTAACGCGATTCACAATGAGCCCTACGCAAGCTGGTCCGATCACCGTGCAAAGCGTGATGGCCCAAGTGACGATGAGGAAGATATCAGACGATTGACCATTCTCCGAACGGCCAAAAATACCTTTACTCTCAGCTAGTGCAGAAATCAAATATCCAATCTCTCCCCTGGCCACCATTCCAATGCCAACAATACACGCCGGATATAGTGACAGCGCCTTCTCAGGCTTTGGCCTAGAGTTGTGTGCATGAGGAGAGACTTGCGGTGCATCCGCGTCTGGGAGGGACTGCAGAGGAACAGCATCGCGTTCTTCAGATTGCTGTTGGGAATCACTGGATCCGTCTCGTGCTGAGCTATCTGTGCATTGAGCACCAGGCGTCAAAGTCTTTGAGGACTTTTTGAGGGAAGGCAAGATCTTTCGTGCAGTCTGAGCGAGGACACGGAAAGGGCTGGTGAAGGAAATAAGCCACAGACCACATGCCAGTTTTGCAACGATCATCAAAATCGTGTAGATGACTCCACGCCAGACCGTGGGACCTGTGAACATTTGGGTTATAGGAACGGAGAAACCAATGGACGCCTGTAATGTCAGCATTCATAAATGATATTATAGTTATTGAACTTACGAAGAAGAATGGCTTGAGAAGTCGCTGTAGGACTGGCTCATAAAAACGATGGAAGACCTCGGCACCTGAGCCGTCTTCCATGATTTTTGGTGGAGGTGTTTGAACAGAAACCTCTTCCACAACCTGATTATCAGTGGTCGAAGCCTGTTCAGATTCTGTGGCTGTAGAGCTGTCGATACATGAATCCAAATGTGGTACCTCAGAGTCCCACCAACTAATAGTTGCACCAGCGATGTAAGCGGCTAAGAGACTCGAAGTGCCAGCAAACGTTGCTCCAATGACTACACCGAGAAGGTATCCTGTGTGGATCACAAAAGCAGTTTGGTTCATGCCAAGAAGCTTTGAAACCATAGATGATGGGTTTTCCACGCGGTAAGAGTTGAGATGGATGGTAGCGGGCACGACGATAAACCTGCAAAGAACAGGAATCACAATTGAAAAAGCCAGAGAGACACCGATGGGTCTCACAACAGTGACAACATCGAAGGAATCACCACCGAGGTTCGAAATAACCTGGACCATGATAAGACCAACCACATCATCCATCATAGCAGCGCTGGTCAAGACGACACCGAGACGAGTCGAGGAAAGACCGCTGGTGCCGAGGATTGTGAACGTTGTTCCGAGACTTGTTGAGCATAGCGCGGCACCTGCCGCAAAAGCTTGAAGGGGGGTCGCGTTGAGCATAGACATGACCGCGAAAGAGAAGCCGATAGGAAGTAAGATTCCAGTTGTGGCCACGGCAGATGAGAGACCAATATTAGCTTTTAGGGATTTGAAAGAAGTCGAAAGGCCACCTAGAAATCTGTTAGTCTATGGCATTTTTGACCAGAATGAAGCTTGCCTTCAAACACTATAAGAATCAAACCAAGATATCCCAGCTGCACAACGGCACTTTCAACCTCGCGAGATAACCATTTCGCCCCTGGCGTTCCCCAAGCTATCCCGATTGCAACTTGGCCAATTAGACCACAATAGGCGATTTTATCGAGGCCATGATTTATTAGATTTAAGAGAAGTGCAAACCCAGATAATATGGCAATGATAGTTACCGAGGGTTCATGATAAGGAAGTGAAGCTTCCATGTTGGGATGGTGATGATGTTCATGGTGTTTTTGCTAGCCTGCTACGAAACAAGTATGAGATGCGTCGGATATTCAATCTTCCGGAGTCAGGACCTGCACCTGGCAACGATCGACAGCGTTTCCACAAGGTCCCGCAGAGTGCTATTTCAAGCGTTTCGACCCTGCTTCGTAACCGTTGTGAAGTTTAAATTGTATGAGAACGGACTTTTGTATAACTTTATGTGTATCATCCCGAGGTAATTACTGACGGGCCGCGGGTATTTGACAGCCAACGACTGACGGGTAGAGTCGATCGTGCGATGCGAGTCATGAACCATGCTTTAATGACCAGCAACCCATCAGGGGTCCAGACAGGGGCAGTGAGCTGTTAACTCACATGCTGAACTCTAATCATACTGACGGACTTTAACTTGTGCGTATGATTGGAGGTTACACTACACGTGGGTTAACACGATGCGCCAAGCATAGGAATTGGTTTTGTCTGCATTATTATCCCTCTCTACCGTTGCACCCGACAACTTTGTAGCTTACACATGCATCCGATCCTTGGCCGCTGTAATATCAAGACTCACGAGCTCGACATCGCTGCCATTGCTCTTCTTATCGCTCCACCCTGTGGCACCAAGCTCGGGCGAGTGTCCCACAGCCCACCGGCCGGTCCCTGGATCGCCCAGCGCATATGGATTCTCGTCAATCTCTTGGAAGCCTCGGTCCACTGTTCTTCGTGCAGGATGCGTTGAGTTTCCTGTTGGTCGACCTGACTCGGCGTAGCTGTATTTGGAGCCCTTTCGGTGAAGATATGGGCGTAGAGCAGGCAGACAGGCCACTATCAGACCTATGTAAAGGTCAAGGCCACTCCAAAGTCCTGAGATTGGTTAGAAAGATATCCACGTAAAAGCTGTCAAGGTGACTTACCAATTGTTGTTATGGATGCAAAGTCGCCAACCTTGGTGAGTTGAATAGTCAAAAAGCGAGTCAAGGAAAACGCAATGTCGATAAAGCCGAGAAGGAAGATGCCGTAAACACCAACTCTGACCTTTGGACGTAGATTGAGCTTGTGAAGAAGGAGAAATGGTAGAGCAAAGACTGAAAGCATGATTAGTATGAATTTCATCTACAATTAGAAAGACAAGATAAACTCACGAGCAACGGATCCAAAGAAATGCAGAGCCCAAGAGATTTGGAATGTTGTAGCAATCGGCCAATCGTCACAGACCTTTTCTGGTCCCATGACAGACCTAATAAATAGGTTAGAAATCGATATAGTGAAGTTTTGATGTCCATTGACTCACCAATTCCTTTGAGTAGGGAAACAGAGAAATATCAGAAGGCTTATTGATACAATGAATGCAATCACGCAATAAGCAGCCACTGCCCAGAGCACAATTCTTGCCTTGCGCATAAAGGTAGGAAATACCTGGAGGTAGACGACAAGAAGAGAGGCTTTACAGAGGTAAAAGGTTGTGAAGAAAGGTATTGTGACAGCCCAGGTAACCTACGTAAGTATTCCAATTAGCGTCATAGTACGTACACAAGTGATTTGGTCAAACTGACCTTGAGGGTTCTTTCTAGCTTTTCTAGTGACACATCCCAATTGACCAACGTATAATTGTTCGCAGGATCCATTGCCCCCTCGACCATGAGTATGATGTCGAAGATTGCCGTGATGAAAGCAGTTATAAAAGCCAATATGCGTATCCAGTCTGCGACAATAAGACTTTGCTTCTGTACCACCAGACGTAGATAGATCCGAGCGATGATAATGGCGAGTGCCACTGCAACGAGTAGAAACTCTACTGCCTACACTTGAGTCAGTATCAAAAGAGGCAAATGAGGATGTGGGCACCCATACAATCACAGTAGCAGCAGACGGCGCGGTAGCCATGGTGAGTTTGGGGAAAGGAATCAGAGCATTAGAAAAAAGAAATTGTATATCATGCAACAAAGTAGGGATTGCGATGATATTACAATGCAATGCTTGGGAACGGAGATCGGGAAAAGTAAAACTGAAATGACATGACGCAAGCCAAAGAAAGATGGGACGGATGCCCTTGATAAACCCGAAAGTTTACATGCATTAGAGCATGGCTTTCTGACAAGGGTTCATCTGTACCTAGTCATTGTACATAAAGTACGTACAGTAAAGCCTCACCTGAGAGTGACGATTCAAGATCCATCCCCCACGAATTCGGAACTTGGCGTTGTTGCAGACTCTCTGATATGGTTAACATCCATGTTGAGCCAGTGGAGAGAAACTTCCCCTGCAGATAGTGAATCCGGAGTGTTCCTTGGCTGCTAAAACTCTGAAGACTGGGTACGAGACTAAATAAGAAGGTCCCTGTAGATGTGTTTAGAATAGAGTGATTTGCTGATTATTATTGACTTGTCGAGATCCGGGAGTTTGGGTGTCTGCGTCTCTCGTAAGACGCAGCCATAGCGTCTCGAACTAGACTACTAACTGACTGACGATGTAAGCTCATCCAAACCTTATCAAGTGGCGTTTTCCGACACGGAAACATTAACCAGATGTCAACGCGTCGGTAATTATGCCCTTGAGTGAACTAGACAGGGGATGCTAGGCCTGAGAAATAAAGTTTGCGCTAGAGTCGCGGACATGTCCACCCAAGAGTGGGATACCGTTATCTGGTAGTCTGGGGAAATAGTCACTCTTGTTCCCGTCGCTCATCCCACTTTGCAAACGAGACAGCAAGCCATTGTCTTCCTCGCTGCGTACTTCTAGACTTTGAAAGCAACGAAAGACTGGGGTGGCACCGGGCCATGGCTGCTTATTTATGACATGTTACAACATGAGTCGTGATACAGGCGCCACATATCTTGATTGACCAACAGAAACTAACCAAATCAGATCATATCAGAGACATACATACTTATAGGAGACAGTGTTATAGTTCGGTAATTATGCAGAAAAGCCCAAACAATCGACCTGCAGCACGCCAAGGAACGCTCATGCCGAATGCTACCTCATGCTCCTGCTTCCCGGTAGATCCTTCGCCGCTTTGGTGCCCCTGACACTGCCTCGTGGCTGGTCTATCGATGCAATACGCCCATTTAATCATGAGCTATTTACTCTCGTGATTATCAAGATTCTTAGTCCAGGGGCTTTCCGGTTCAAGCACCTCTTACAATACGCTACCAGTGCTATCAAGTTGAGACATGGCGCTCAGGCACCAATACCAAGGCTCAGTAGAGCAACAGTCCAAGAGCTAGTTCCGCGCTCACATTCAATCTCTCATTTGTTCCGTATCTAGTCCAAGAAGCGAAAATTCCATATATGGAAAGTCGTACTGAAACATGGTCCTACGGACATGACACGGGATCGTTGCGAAGATACTGCAAAACGTTGTGTTTATCACAATCACAGTCACAATCACACGGGACCTGTGCGTTTAAGCTTTCTCCAAGAGCTCTATTGGGAATCTCAAATGATATATTGTTGAGTATTACCTACAATCCGGTAATGACGAAAGATCTTTCAGTGCTTGTGAACACACTCGCCCCTCTTTCGTAGCTTGGCAGCATCCGTTTTTGCCTCCTCTGACAGGTCGTTGGCATTAAAACCGCCAATGGTGCGACGAGCCAACTTGCCGCTAGCTTCATCGTCGTTGGGAAACTTGGCCTTGACGCCAAAGTCATGGCCCTTTGCAACGTAAAGCACCTCTCCACCTACCATGGTGAGCAATACCTTCTGCCGACCAAGCTCCTCCTCAGGAACCTTGAAGAAGTTGTTTTCCAAAACAATGACGTCAGCTAGCTTGCCCTTCTCTAGTGAGCCAATCTGCTTATCGGCGCGAAGGAAGCGTGCGCCGTTGATCGTGATGGAGCGAAGTGCCGAAGTACGTGAGATGCCACTGCCGGGGAAAACACCGTCGAAAGGTGGACCCTGAGAAGCTGGTGAGTTGGGGTTTTTAGGGTCACCTGAGCGCGTAACTGCAACTTTGAGAGCGAGGAACTCATCAAGGGGATCAATCTGCCATAGTCAATATCCATATCTAGCTGTGAAAATCAATATGAACTTACAGGCCAGTCGCTTCCGTACACAAGAGGGCGACCTCGCTTCTCAAATTGAGCCCACGCTTGGAGATTGTCAAGGCGATACTCAGCCAGAGAGTTGAATGTGTTGGGGATGTAGAATGAGCTGAGCTGCGACCACTGGTAACTGACGATAGGATCAACACCTAGCTTGGCGTATCTAGGCCAGTCACTCTCCTGTGAAAGCTCATTGTGGGCGAGACCAAGACGAACGTCCTTGCCGGGATGCTTCTTGCGGAAAGCCTCGGCAGCGTCAAGACCAACCTGCACAGCGAGATCACCATCGACGTGAAGTTGGGCGTCAATGCCAGCCAGGAAGAGTTGCTCGATAGTCTTGGTAAGCACTGCAGGCTTCCAGTAGGGGTTGTTTAGGGAGTTTTTGTCAGGAGCCCATGTGCCGTTCTCGTTGGAGGCGTTGACAGGGGCCCAATACGGGTCGACGAGAGCAGCAGTATTGGAGGGGTAAGTGATGACACCGTCGATGAAAGCCTTGATGGCTTGCCACTTGAGCGTAGGCTTGGGTCCGACGGGGGACTTATCATTCCAGGACTTCAATTGTTTGGTGACGTTCTTGACAAGAGCAGAGACCCCGTCAACTGAGCTGGGAGCCTCAATACGATAGTCGAAGTAAGCGCGTGCAGAAAGACCATCTTCCTTCTTGATAGCAGTAAAGACAGTGTGATGTCCCTCATCAGCGGCAGCATCCTGGAAAGTAGTGATACCAGCTTCGCGGAGGAGCTTGAGGGCGGCACGACCAGCCTCGAGGTTCTCAGCCGCAGTAGGAGGAGGGGGACCCGCAAGAAGGCTGGAAGCGCCATCTTGGAGGGCACCAGCAGGCTCTTGACTTCCCGGAAGACGGACAATCTTGCCGTCTGCGGGATCCTTGGTGCTAGCATCAATCTTTGAGAGTTCAAGCGCGCGGGAGTTGGCGAGAATAGTGTGGTAATCGCTTGAGCGAATAATGACAGGTCGTTTTGTGCTGAGCTTGTCGAGCTGAGCCTTGCCAACGTTTCCGCTCTTTGACACAAGACCTGCGTAGTCCATGTTGACGACCTCAATCCAATCATCATCACCCTTGCCGGTTTCGCCATCGATACAGCCCTGAATGTGCTCCAGGACCTGTGCAATCGCCAAAGTCTGATAGCTCAAATCGCACTTTAGGAGGAAGAGACCTCCTGAAACAAGGTGCATGTGAGAATCCACAAGACCGGGCATGGCCATGCGGCCCTCGAGGTCAACGACCTTTGTCTTCTTGCCGATGTATGAGTGCACGGTCTTCTTGTCACCAACATACTCGATCTTGCCTCCGCGCACGGCCATGGCGGTGACCATGTCGTTGGAAGGGTTCATGGTGTAGATGTGCCCATTGTAGAAGACCGTGTCGGCGGGCTTGACTGCGCCGGCGACGGCCCAAAGGGCGCTGACGCAAATGGTGAGAAGGCCACGAGCCATGGTTGTGCTGATAGTGATGGCGGTGATGAGTTGAATGAAGCATGCGGCAATAGCAGTTTATATGTCTTTCCCATACGTCGTTGCACTGCCAGAGCAAGGGTTGACCAACGGTCTAGATGTTCACAATCCTGCAATATTGTACCCCAATCGAGTCAGAAAGCCGACCGACCGGTACTTTAGAGGCTCCGGGGCTTGATTCCTTCAAGGTCCGGCGCCTGCATCACCCAAGTTCGGTTAAGGCCCATGCATGCATGCAGAGCACTTCTTCTTAGAGATAAGTGGATTGGACCCTGGCCCCGGCCCTGACATGACATGACATGCAAAGACCAGATTAAATTTGGACGGATCGTGAGTTTAACGGAAACTAAAGGATAATCCCGCATTGTTTAAATTGTAATACCCACTAGCAAGTACTCACCGTCTCTTCGGTAGCATAACGGGTCGGTCAAATAAAGACTTAAGGTTTGATATACGACAAGACCAATTGCATCCTCCAAATCACACTCTAGAATTATATAATAAAAAATCAAAGGTTAACAAGAAAAGGAAAGAAACCCGAGAAATCTATATAGCTATCCTCAGTCAACAGGGTTCATCCCATCAACGTCTCATATCCGTTATCCATCATCACATCCATCCAATACGTATCCTTCTTATCCTCGTCCATGCAAGCCCACGTCTTCTTAACCAGCATCAGCATTCGCCGAATCGGCTTGGCCGCCAGAATATTTTCAAAGGCGGAAAGACGAGCAAGAACTATCTTTCTCGCTTGGAGAACTTCCAACCCGTTCAACGGCACCCTGAATCGTGGACTGGCTGCTACACTCGCCACGGGAGATCGCTGCAGATTTGAAATCGAGCAGTACGAGCGACACATTGAGAGTTCACTACAGATACTCACAAACAGCAACGGCTGGATAGACCGGCTTCGAGACGTCGTAGGAATATCTTTGACCAAATCTAGCACATGAAGAGCTAGGCAGGTTAACCACGTATCTGCAAAAGCCCTCTCATCCGGATAAGAACCCGAAGAATCAGGCGAGCCCGTCATGAAGTGTGCTGATTGTGCGTACGGCATCAAAAGATCCGGAAAATTTCGGTATAACTGAAGCAGGCCTGTGCATCGATAAGCTTCGGCAATATTGACTAGATGGATCGCCGGGGTTAAGTCGTCGCCAGCATCGACAATATCGCCTTCTTGTGGAAGTTCGATTGCACAAAGCTCGGCATGTAGTTGTTCCGAAGCTAGAATTGCATCCTGGGCCTGCTGAATATCGTCCTTGGAAACAAAACGTCGGGTCCGTAATCGCTTTCGTTCTTTTCGTACAAGGCAGCCTACACTGGCAACTAATTCCTGTACCTCGATACCGATACCTGTCTGGGGGTGAGGCATGCGAGGTTCGTGCATATCGAGTGAATCCGGCGGGACCGGTTGTGGCGCAGCGCTTCTCGTGTTGGGGTCCAAATCCGTCACAAAAGAGAGCAGCATTTTCCAATACACAAGCGAGTTGTAAAAGAAAAACTCCTTCTTCTTGTCGGCCAACGCAAGGGGATCTCCACGCGCCTCGGCAGTTATAACTTTACGTGCGAGGACGTCGAATTGTGGTTGTCCGAGACTATCCGGATCGTGCCATGAGAGACTCATTCCTAACATGACCAAAGCCAACAGAGACGACGTTTCCAATTCGGCAATCTTGGCTTCCCTTGACAAGCATATCATGGCTTGGTCCCGCAGTCGATGGCCAACTGATGCAAAGGTGGGTGAAACCTCGGAGAGGCATGCGGCAGCCATACTCTGTGTGATGTAGTAAAGGGACTGTGAGCCGGACCACATGTTTGAAATAGTAGTTCGATATGGGTTCATCGGGCTGTCATAACAAGACATCATTCCGCATACTTCCTTGAAGTAATATTCGACAAGAACAGAGGAATGGTCCTGGAGAGCTTGAGCTAAGGGCATTTCGATAACTTGCTCAGAAGCCTGGTTTGTGGGTTCTACTCTTGTCAAGGCCTGGGAATATACTTGTGGCGGTTCCATTGTGGTAGTTGACCAGAGCCTGTCGTCAGTTTGCTCTGGGGAAACATGATCTGGTGTTTGTCCGAGTGACTGGTCTGGGTATAGGTGTAGCATATCATCGGTGAATTGCATCAAAGGCATGGAACCATCCAAGGTTTCCTGCCCTTGGGGCTCGATACATCCGGCGTCGATGACATTGGAGAGATGATCTAAAAGTCCTTGATCATAGTAACTATTGACAAACTGCCCCGAGTGCTGAGGTTGTGGTTGAGTTTGAGGCGGTGGTGGAGGCGGAGGCGGATGCGGGGGTTGTTGTTGTTGTTGCCTTTGCAGTGGTGGAGGTTGATAAGACGCATATATCGGACTAGGCTGTGTTTGCTGAGGAGGGGGTAAGGCAACATCATCAACAGTAGCATCTGCAGGCGTCTCAGGGGGATCCTTGGGCGGAGACTTTGATCCGCCTTTCCAACGCAAAGGTTTCTGATATCCTGGACACGGAATACCTAGTCTTACACACCGGGAACAAGCGGGCTTGGATTCATCACATTTGAGCTAGATAAGCGGTCAGAAAGGAGGGGGGGCCGGGTCACGGGTGAGGCAAAGACAGTGGCTTACTCTTTTGGACTTACACACAGCGCAACCCGTGCGTGATCTAGTGATGTTCATGCGCGCCGCTGAATGTGTTGATGAGAGCATCATGACCCCGTTTGGTGGTATCCGTGTTGATGAGTGGAGATTTCAAGGTGCGGGATAGTTGGGGCTTGGGGGTGGAGAAGAGAGAGATAGAACTTTAGAAGTCTCAAGTATCACGTGATTCTTTAGCGTAAAGCCATGGGCTCTCCTTATTGGATCTTTGATCTGAGGTATCATTCCGTTGCTTGCATTGCCGAGGAACATGTCTCTGTCTAGTTGACCCTATTCGCAATACCTATTACGGCGTTGTGTTGTCAATATCCAGATTTCAATCAATACTTTGTTCTTCACAACACTATCAATGCACAAGTACCTTGAACCATGTGGAACTACTTAGCTTTGTACTACATCTCCACCTATTCAGGTATCAATTACCGTCGCCACATCATCTCAGCTGTTCCAAGGTTTTCGGAATTGATTGACCATGGCGGAAATACGGAAGAATCAACACGAAATGCATATCGTCGCATGCGTGTCATTTAACTTCCATTCTGAGACATGAGGTATAATCCTTCACCATATTCCCCAGGAAATGGTCCATATGTTCGCTACTGATCCACCAACCCCATTCCCAACTCGGTATCAATAAGCTAAGGATATCAATACCACAACCGGAAGTTATATGCACAGGAACCATGGATATTGTTCTCTCTATTCAAGGGTCTTGTCACTCCCAGCAATCTAAGCTATCTGTGCCTTGAACGCCATGTCAATGCTCCCTTGTTTCTACAGCTGTCAGTATCAAGGCTAATCAAGATGGCGTCGATAACACCAAGTCCTTCCTTCAAGGTGGCTCTTGTACAGATGAAGCCAAAGGTAAACCATCACAGCATTGATGACGCTTGAGAGATACTAACGTTGACAAAGCCCCTCGATGCTGAACATAACTTTGCACTTGCGGCCGAGCAGATACGACTTGCGGCGGTTCAGGGTGCATCCTTAGCAGTCCTGCCCGAGTACCACCTCACAGGTTGGGTACCAGAAGAACCGTCCTTTGCACTCACGCCCGAGGATGCCCAAACATATCGAGAGAGATACCAGGCACTGGCAGCAGAACTCCATATCAACATCTGTGCTGGAACCTTTGTTACCCAGACTTCCAGTCTTGGTGACGTGGCGAACCTAGATGCCAGACCTACCCTCCTGAATACTTCCGACTTTATTGATCATGATGGGAACCTGCTTGGCACTTACACCAAGACCAACCTCTGGATCCCAGAACGTCTCACATTGACTTCCTTCGTTGATCATGCTCGCAATACGTCCAAGAACGAACTCGTAGCTCCCAACCCTCATCGGGTCATCGACACTCCTCTCGGTCGAGTCGGTATCCTCGTGTGTTGGGACCTTGCCTTTCCCGAAGCCTTCCGACAACTGGTCCTCGCCGGGGCCAAGATAATAATCATCCCTTCGTATTGGACATCAGGGGACATGTCCGAAGAGGGTCTTGCATATAATGCCAACTGCGAAAAGATGTTTATACAGTCCGCACTGGTGACTCGAGCATTCGAGAACACTGCCGCGGTTATTTACTGCAACGTTGGCGGACCAGCGGAAGAGGGCTTCTTTGGCTGCAGTCAAGTCACGTTGCCCATTGTTGGGACTGTTCCTGGGAGCTTTACTGATGGTGAGGAGGCCATGCGTATCCTGAATGTCGATATGCAGACTGTGGATATTGCGGAGCGCAATTATCAGATTAGGCAAGATTTGGCGAGGGAGGATTGGCATTATGGGTACGACAGGAACACATCAGCAAAGCTGTAAGTCACTGCGCACCTCTTCTTTTATATCACATCATGAATGAATATCCGAGTACCGCTGCAAGTCATTATCATTTGTTCTACCCAAATATACGAAAAGTATTTAGTATTGCCATGCCACACTCTTGAGTCGGTAGAAGATCATGTGAAGACTTGATTTGTTGACACTCATACGGCTTCAGCCTATACACATTGTGATAAGCAAAATATTGGTGGTTACATTTCACTAATACATCGGCAGTCCTTGAACCGAAAGCTGGCCTTTAATTAATCGATAACTTGAAACATAGACTTTAATTAATTACGATAATGCAAATATCCAACAAACTAATAAACTGATTCGCGTCTTCCGTCCGCTTGCTTGCCAGTGCCCATAATTTTATGTTGGCCAACTTATGACTCGTCTTGCTTCGAATGTGCGCTAGACACAACTTCCTTTTCCGTTCTCTGTGGCTCCGACGTGTCAACCACAGGCAATTCTTCCCCCAAAATGAATTCAAGCTTGGGTCCTTCGTAGGTTTTTCTCTTCATAAACCACAATACTACGACAAAAATGATGAAGATTCCCAAAACGGCTGTCACGTAGTCTAAAGCATGTTAGCTGGTTGATAAGACATAGCAAAGTTGACAAACTTACTCATAGTCGATACGTTAATGGGAATGGCAGGTGGGAAGCAGAAGAACTGTGGACATAATTAGCAAACCTCTTTGACATAGTTGCCGTCTTAGAGATCATGACTTACGACAGACGTGACAAGGACAAAGATGACTGCGACGTAGTTCACGACATATCCAAATGTGTGTCCGAGAGAAAACACAGGTGGCTCAGCAAGAACAAGTTGTCGGCCTCTGATAAGCAGGATAAGAACCGGTGCAGCATATGAGAGGTTAAGGAAGAGCGTGCAGCTGGCGATATAAGCGTTGAAAGCAACCTCCGGGCCTTGTGTCTGTTAGAGTGGATTTCAAAACATTTGTAATGAGACTTACCTAGATATAGCAATCCAAAGAGAAGGTTGAAAATAGCTTGCACGACAATAGCTCGAACGGGAACGTTAAGCTTGGGGTGAAGATGCGAAAGGCTATATCCATTAGCTATGTGGAATAATTATGCAGCGGTCAAGAGATACTTACTACTTGGAGAATGGTGTTCCGTTGTCTCGTGCCATGGACCAGAGAAGACGGCTTCCAGAAGTCACACAGCCATTTGCACCGTTGACGAAACATAGAGCAACAGCAACGCTCAAAACTGTAGCGGCAACCTTGCTCTTGGTTGCTTGGAGGATCATCTCAGTGAGGGGACTCTGAGTGGGCGATGCAAGAAGGAGATCGAGATCGACAAAGCAAAAGAGCATGACCAAGATAAAGACAATACCGCTAAAAATATTCAGCACATTTTCATATTGGTACAGGATTTCAGGAAGTCTTACGTTACACCACCGACTAGGACAGCAGCCACCATAGCCTGGGGTGCATCTTTGGATGGTCGAGGCATTTCTTCTGTCATGTGTGCCACAGCATCAAAACTACACTTGTTAGCAATTTCCATACTAGGTATATAGCTAGAAGAATACTCACCCGATCATACTCAGAGCTGACTGGAGCAGTCCAAGCATCCAAGCCGTGCCATCGCTCCATCCAGTCGTGTTGGAAAAGTTGGTAAAGACGAACTTGGCATCGGTTTTGGGAGAAGTGGAAAGTAGTACGATACTGATGACCACGACACTGATCAAGGACCAATACACTAAGATAGTTTAGCATCTGTCTTCACGAGTTTCATACATTTGGATGAGCTTACATGCACCCTCATTCCAGCGGTTTAGAATTGGATAGGCAAAGATGTTCAGAAAGACGCCAACAATTGATACTGCTACAAACATCAGGTATGTACCCCATTGGGTAATCTCGTAGGAGCCACCTGAACCAGCTACTGCTGCAGCGGCAAGGAAGCGAGCTAATTTGATGTAAGCGATGTGATAAAGATTTAGCGAAATAAAAAGGGGGTAAAGTACCTCCAAAGTAAGCAGCGGTCGTGTTGAGGGTCAACCATCCTGCGATGTTAATCCATCCAACGATGAAACTCTATTTCAGGTTAGAAGGCAATTGATTAAGTTGGTGATGTTGTTGTTACCATGAGACTCTTCCATTTTTTGGTTGATAAAGCAAAGGAGTAGTGGTATTGTCCTCCAGCTGTGGGATACAGGGATGCCAATTCTCCGACACTGGCACTCAAACAAATGTTGCAAATAACGCAGAAAATAAAGCCGTAGACGAAACTGACAGAGCCGCCAGATGGCATAACAAGTCCTAGCGATCCAGCGAGAGAGATCCAGGTGCTGTGTTTGGTGAGTATGGTCGAATCAGATCATGGTGTGGTCCGATGTCTTACTTGAGAATTGCAAAAGCCATACCAATCATGGTAATCTTTGAGAACCTCTTTTGGAGGTGACCCTCCTGGGCCTGTGTCGCTGCCGCCATGATTGTGATGGCTTACAATGGGATTGAGTGATGTTGAACAAAGTCTTGGCTCCCGTCTGTGCCGCGACAAAGAGGAATAAAGACGCGACTAGTTATAAAGTGTTCTGTCCCTGTCCCTTATCTCAGAGTCAATGGGATGTGATACGAAGTTGATGTCACCTTACTCGCGTCCTGCATGGGTCTCATGGCCAATCGGGGGTGGACCGACCGGTCTCTCCGCGTTGCGGGGGAAATGGAACCAGGAGACAAGACTAGACCAAGACCGGCAAAAATAAGCTTAGGAATTCCATCTGTCCGGGTCTGGAGGATGGTGGTGGAGATGAGCTGTTCTTCGGCAGATAATGAAGTGATACATACATATTGCATGCAGGTGATAAGTTGATAAGAGACGGAACCCTGCTTTGAGACAATTCTGGCAACTGAATGGAGACGAGATAGCTATATCTTGCTCGATTCAAAAATCACTCGATAAAATTAACAACAGGATACTAATTTGAAATGTCAGCAGTAGTCAAGCCACTTCAGCCTTGTCGGCAACCTTCGCTCTCCGTGACTATCCGGAGGATCAGGGAGGTCCAGGGTATGTTTCGCGAGATATGTTGGCTGGGACAACATGTTGGTCCATTCGAGAATGTCACCCTCGAGCGAAACCTTATTCTGTACACACGGACAGTTTACAAGAGCGAAAATAAATAAATAAATGGTGGTCTGATGATAACCCTGAAACTAGAACCGAGCATAATCGACTGAGACATGGTCAGTGATGCAGCCCAATCAATATTTATTGCTGCAGCTAAAAGGGGCTCCATATTGAACCTAACAACTACCTTGTCATTGAAGAACTCGATCCAGGACAATCCAAACCTCGACAGGCCCGAGATATCATGGCAAACTTACCCCTGACTTCGACTCTAGTCGTCCCAACGATCCCAAGCCCTGCATTAGCCCCACCAACTAGAAGCATCGTGGAATATCACTTATATATCCGAATTTGACAAGCTATAAATAGTGTCTACAGTCGATCAAACTTAAAAGTTTATTCGTGATCATAATGAACTAAGTTGTATGCTCTTCGGAGTGCACAGTCTGGCCAGGAGTAAAGTCCTCAACAACGGACAAGCAACAAATGACTCCACGCAATCCTTGATAACCTAGCTCATTAAAGCTCGATAAACGACAGTGGTATTAGTTCAAACATATTGAAAGTTATTGCGGGTATTATTAGTATACTAAAAACTATATATGCTTTTAGGCCGTTAACGAACTGTTGAACGTGGAGGACATTTGTACGATCACGTGATCACATCACACATACATGTACATCTCTTTCCTGTCTGCAGTCCTTTAACTTAGATCTTCAATTAATTCATTTCAATCATCACTCTCTCATTGCAATACGAACTCCCCCGTAGTGAACCAGTCCCCATTCATCCATAGATAGGTATAATATGAAATTGCATTGCAGTGCATTCAACATCATCAAAAGTACAAAGAAAACAAAACCATTGTATTGGTTAATCGCCCGCCCTGGAAATCTTAACTGTGGTGGTCTTCGTAATGCCAGCGCCTCTGTATCCTGAATCTCCTGTACCCTCCTCATCACTTGACTGTACGTCAATGTTACCGAGGACTGTAGCATGGTTGGAAAACCCATGAGGGCTTGCTACTCTGTCCCGAAGTTCATAGTCGTTGATGCCTTCTTGACTGCTCGTCTCATCATCTTTTCTGTGACCACTCGACAAAGTTTGCCAGTTCTTTCCGCTTCGTATCGTCGCGCTTCGCAGTGTACCTCGGCCATAGCCAGTATCGCCAGTAATCGGAGTCTTCTTAGAGTCTTTGCCATAGTAACTGCCGAGAATACGGCGGAACAGAGGCTTGAGACAGGGCAAGCTGCCACCAATGATACCAACGTTGAGCTCGACAACGGTCCAGATGCTGATATTGCGAGAGTCCCAAAGCCAATCGCCCACTTTGCCGTAGTTGGTGACATAACCGACTTTCACAATGGCGGCAGCGCAGGCAAAGACACCGAGGCCAAGAATGGCAATGAGTGTCACTCGAGTGCGGAAGTGAACGTTGAGATTCCATAACATGGGTGTAGGAATGATGACAGCGAAGAAAAGATCAGTCAAGATGTTGAGAGCCGCGTTTGTATATGACAGGCTTTGAAGGGTGTGCTGGGACCAGCATTGCATAGGGACCAAAGGATCCCAAAGGGCACGAAGGTCCTTGCATTGGAGTACTACAGTCTTGGGAATGTCAGTATTCTGAGTTTTGTAGCCTCAAGCTGTAACTTACGAAAAAACATCCGATGGTGTAGATGGACATGAATATCATAATACCACAAATAAGCCACCGGTAGAATTTGGTAGAGGCAATTCGTAACAGAGCAAATCCGACGGACAACTTGACGACGCAGATGGCAATAAGGAAAATGGGTTGACTGATAAAGTTGAGCTTCATTCCTTTTTGAAAGACATCTGGTTCGACATCGCCAATGTGTTTCCCAGCACCATATACCACAGAGGCAATGATGACACCCTCACCGGCCCAATTCAGGGCCATAGTTAATATCATAAAGGCATCCTATCAATGGTCAGCATTGTTTCAGACTGCAGGCGATTGCCAAGTGGAAGAGTGGTAGGAGCTGCGGGAGAGCAAAAAGTAATAGTAACAAAAAGCAAGTAGAGTGCAATATCAAAATCAAACTTACATCCCATCCAGTACCACGGATGATAAACACTCTCACATACAAACGAGCAAGTACAACAATCGTAGCCAAAGTAACGACAAAAAGAGTTCCACCAAGAATAGCAGCAGCCCCGTCCTCGTCAGGATTTGAGGGCAGGTTGGCTGGATCCATGATAAATCGACGGAAAGGTAAAGATGTACAAGAGACCCCAGAACTTGGAAAGGATTGAGCAGCAAGGCAAGGGAGAAGGGCACATAATAAGAAAAACCAGATGCACGGAAGAGGGGACAAACGTGTTCACCAAGGGGGTACTATCAGCAGACGAGTTGTCACTCAACTAGAGAGCCCAGACACCACGTTCCAACAGGGTTTCAGCATAAGCTAAAACATGTAAGTCCCGCAGACCAGGACTGTATGTAGGTGATGCCTTTTGAGGATAGTAGAGATGCAGGTCCGGCGGGGTACTCCGAAGTAGAAAGATCAACATCTCGGTACAAGGTATAATGCAGCGAAGAAACTGTACTATCTGCAGGCTCTTTGACCCGAATATCCTGTCATCGCGGAACTATGCCACGTCAAAGTGTTCGTATTATGCACCGGCTAATTTCCACATTTTTCAATCGGGGAAAACTGCCAAACTGAAGTCGGATCACCTACCCAGTTAATGTGATATAAGCATAGTGCCGAGACATAATCACCAGCCTCCTGCTTTGGAAGTGTCTCATGCGGCCTGTTCCGTCTTATACGGCAAGTATGAAAGGGGAATCCTGGTAGTTAGTTACGTAGGGATCAAGCGGTAGATCCGGTAAGGAACATAATCTGAGGGTTAGTTCCGTTAGGCTGGCCAGGGTGTGATGATCACATGTTCATGCAGGAGTTGATGAAACGCCGAGATACTCTGATAAAGTACTTCTAAATTCAGCTTGCTACAGCCGAGACTAAAAGATAGATACGCCCAAAGCGTTGACAGGATCCGCGGTGATTCGTCTCCGCTGGGAAGCGGGTTGATGCATTCTGTGCGAGTCTGCGAATGCAACTATACCAGCTTTGCTTACGAACGGACGTTCAACATGGAAGGTGTCATCATGCGAACTAGAGTGACAATCGGTGTTTATATCGCAATTGGACGATGTACTATAGTTTGCATATACCTGGGATTGATAAGGGCGAGTCGTATGTAAACTGGATCCCTCCATGATTCGCGAGAGGGGATCTACATGCCGATCAAGGAGTTCGGATGGAGATGTGATCAGAAGTGGATTTTCTAACTTTTTATCCTGTCGAACCTAATCTTTTTAGTTTATTTCCTTATCTTGAACCCCTCCCTCCCCTCAGTTCTTCATCGGAGAATTCAAAAGTCAAAACAATAGAGATGAGTCGGGCCTAATAATCCTTCTCTCTTGTCTTCCCCGCTGGCACTAACGGGAATGGCACTCTTTTTGTTAGTGTCGGACATATTCTCAGATATGGATACCTTTCTCCACCTGACGGAAGTCTTCCGGATCGTCGTTCGTACTAACAAATGTCTAGTTGCCCTGGATTTCAATAGTATGTAGAGCTGATTCAACTGTATGATTTTCAAAAGGGGCTCAATCATCATATCATGGCATGGACTGAGAACGATATTCCCCTGAAATATCTATTACAAGAAATGCGCCGCTGGTGTCCCTTTGTCCTGCAGATCGACCCCTGTCACCCTGTGAACTCGACCGCATTCTGTTGGTACTCCCTGTTCATCTTACAGGATCACAACCCTAAATCGGATTAGATCTAAGTTTCCATCGAACCCCTGCCTCGGTTCAACAGCATGTATAAGGTCTAGAGGGTCTCAAGACTCCACAATCATCATGCTCTTTCGCATTCTCCCTGGCTTTTGAGCCTCTGGTCCGTGTTAATTGCCGTCATCTGGAGACAATCCTTGCCTTATAGCTTCCGTTGAATGATTCTACACGATACTCCAATTGTAAGGTGCTTTGGCAAAATCTTCACCCGCGATCGTCGTGAGGTCCCCGGCGGATAGCCAAGACCACTCATTTCCTCGCTCTGAACCTAGGGCCTGTTGGTCATGCAAGTCAAGTCTAGGGAAACTCCGATTAAGGAGACTCGTATGTAGTATATATTTCAATCAAGTTCTGCTTGATCATCACTCCTCACTCACCGGCCACTCAAGTCACAATCTCCAGAGTTGAATCCTGAGCAATCCCTGTCACTCTTTTGTACAGTCCCCCTCATTCGTTTACCATCATGCGTGCTGAATTCCTTTCACTCCTGGCTCTCAACGCTGTCAGCGTTTTGGCCGCCCCCAAGCCCACCACAGTTGGTGCCTCTGCTGCTGAGGCTACCCACCTTGACGAGATCGCTGAGCTTGCTGCTGCCGCTTACAAGACTGCCCAAAAGACCAAGGCTGCAGGTACCTGCGACTGGAGCAAAGTACGCGTTCGACGTGAATGGTATGTTAGGACGCTACTGCATGTCGTGCAGAGTAATCCCGATACTAACTGCCGATAGGAACACCCTTTCCAAGAACGACAAGAAGGCCTACATCAAGGCTGTCAAATGTCTTCAGTCCAAACCTGCCAAGGGTCCTGCAGACTTTGCCGCTGGTGCCAAAACACGCTTTGACGATTTCGTTTCCACGCATATCGATGCCACTCAAACGATACATTACACAGGCAACTTCCTCTCCTACCATCGTTACTATACTTGGTTGTATGAGGAGGCCCTTCGAAACGAGTGTGGCTACAAGGGAACTCAGCCTGTAAGTACCCCATCGAAAAATAGCAACTTGCTTCAATTACTAACATTTCCAACAGTACTGGGATTGGTCCCTCACTGCCATTAGTGGTCTCAAGAAGTCACCACTCTTTGATGGAAGTGACACATCCCTCTCTGGTGACGGTGCGAGCACTGGTGAGAACCCTGACATTGTTCTCGGCGCTTCCAGTGGTCTTCCTCCTGTGTACCTCAAGACCGGTAACGGAGGTGGCTGTGTCACCTCAGGTCCCTTCAAGGATATGAGTGTCAACCTTGGACCTGCAGCCCTTGACCTCCCTGGCGGCAAAGTCGAAGCCAACCCCAATCCCCTTGAATACAACCCTCGTTGCCTGAAGCGTGACCTTAGCGATTCTGTCAACCGCCGCTTTGCTAACGCCACCTCTGTCCTGAACAACATTGTCAACCCCAAGAATGTCTTTGACTTCCAGATGCAGATGCAGGGTGTCCCCGGCACTGGAGATATTGGTATCCATGGTGGCGGCCACTACGCCCTGGGCGGTGACCCCGGTCGGGATGTCTACACTTCTCCTGGTGACCCTGCTTTCTACTTCCACCATTCCATGATTGACCGTGTATGGTGGATCTGGCAGATGCTTGACACCAAGAACCGTGTTAATGGAAAGGATGCTCTTGCCGGCACCAACACCTTCCTCAACATGCCTCCCAGTGCCGATACTACTTTGGAGGATGCCATTCGTCTTCCTTGGCTTGGACCTGATAAGCAGATCAAGGATCTCATGAGCACTCAATCTGGTCCTTTCTGCTACGTCTACCTGTAGACTGCAGCATTGTTAGATAGAGAAAGACTTCATCTTCTTGCGCTAGACCGCTTTAATTACATCACAATAATGCAACTTACAAGTTTCAACTATGATCAACCGTCATTGCAATCTTGGTGTTATCATGTCGTGGGATATAGATCTACCAAAACATCCGCATGTAACTGTAGCTTCGGTTTCACTTAGTTCTGTATAGGGATGAATTGCCCCAGGCAGCCAGGGCAAGTCACCAACACGAAGTTGTGTAACCCTGTAGTCACATCATAGTGGAGCGTTGAGGTTTGCCAAGAAAGTCGTTCCCGGTTCAAGTCCATGGATGTCTAATTTCTACCGGCTCAATTTCTACTATAGGATGGTCGGCTTGCCACCTTGAACCAACTGCCTATATGAGTAGCAGCTCCTGAAGAGGTTCACAACACGTGGGCCCTTACCCCATATATTCCCTGCTTCATGCAACTGTATATTCTCCACACTGCCGAATTCTATTTGTTCCTCTACGGGCCGAGCCCCGATGCAACTGTATCCCCCCAAGAATGATGACCCCTGGCATTTTATCCAATGTCACCTGAACGGGGTGGCTTGGGAGGCCTAGAACTATACCAAGACGTTTTATGATCGTTTGAGACCAGGATTTAAGTCTTTGTGGCTTGGGAACCGTTTCAAGAATATTAAGACTGGTAGTTTGAGCTGCTTTGATTCGTCGATTGTTGGAAGACTATCAAACCGTAACTAAAGTGAACCATCCGCCAAATCAACCCAGAGATAACGAACAAGACGTTTACTTTTTACTGTAGTCGTAAAAGCCTCGCCCACTCTTGATACCCAAGTTGCCTTCATCCAGGAACTTCTGCAGATATTCTCGAGGCTCACTCGGGATATTTCCCCTCTCATCAGCATAATGCTGTTCTATATCCATGACAACGTCTAAGCCTACCAGATCCATCTGTTCAAATGGTCCTTTGGGCGTCTTCAGAACTCCTTTAAAGATGCCATCGATTTCCTCAGGAGTTGCAACGCCTTCTGCTGCGGTAAGAAGGGCTTCTCTCTTGATAGCTGCCCATATTCTAACGAGTACAGTTATTAGTCGTTGAGTCACTGTGATCAGGTGAAGGACCTACCTGTTGTAGATATACCCCATCGAGGGCTTCTTGACATGGAAGGGAGAAAAGCCGTGTGCTTTGCACTGCTTCATCATCAGATCGATATGCGAAGGATTTGTTGTTTCGTGACCCATGATCTCGATTTCTGAACCAGTCAGCACAATGTCTACCACACTCTGAGAATCAAATGCTCACCAGGTACTTCAGGCGGCCAATCTATAAGTTCCAATATTAACAATAGTTCTTCAAAAACAAGCACATTAACTTACAAGAGTGAGCGCTGAGAAAGCGGCTGTTGTGCTTCAAGTCTAGACCGTTCAAAATCTCAGAACAAGAGTAGCTGCTAGAATTGGAAGCGATGATTGTCTCTTTTGGAGCGATAGAATCTAGTTCCACGATGACTTTCTGCTTAAGGTCAAGACGTTCGGGAACACACTAAGCAATCAGCATCTTGTCGTGTTGGATAGAGAAGCTAGTTTACCTCCACCACTAACCACGCAGCTTGAATTGCCTGGGATAATGTATCTCTGGAATGGATAATTATCTTTCCCCATGAAGCGTCTTCTTTGTTGCAGCTCCTTCGGAACTCGTCAATAGCCTCGAGGCTGGCTTGAAGTTGAGCCTCCTGGCTGTCGACTAGATGGACATCACTGCCAGTACTCGACCACTAGAAATCAAGTCAGTTCTGAGATGAACATTGCATTTTCAATTTCGCATATTGATTTGGAGCACTGACCATAAACGCAAGGCGTCGTCCTTGTGTGCCTGCTCCGATAAGAGTGACGGCTTTCCTGGGGGTTATCGTAAGTACCATCGCGTCCAGTTGTGCTTGTACTGAGATGTAAAGATTGATAATTCTTTCAGTCAAAGAAGTTGAAGTATTTACGTGTTAAGAGACGTCTCAAACAAAGAAGCCACCGGTAGATACCGTTGTTAATTCGGATCCGTTGACACTGTGGCAAATAAACCCCACCCTCTTAGATCTCCAAATCATCGGATCCGACAAAAACAAAAACAGGATAATCGTACCCGAAAATTCAGCTGTGATGTCGGTGGCTGACTCGCTTGTGTTGGAGTAATTTGAAATTTCCGCTATGCGGAATCAGCTTCCAAGCTTGTAGGAACTTTGGTTTTTACTCGTCGAGAGAGCGAAATGACAGACCTGGTCTGAGGGTGGTTATTTCTGTGGCCCAAATTTGTTGAGGTAGGCTTCAAGGTTTCGACTACTCCCTTGACTCTTCAGTTGAATGAAATGCGATATTGTTCACAAGGCTCACATGTAAATATTTGCAAGTTGGGGTAACATGATATTACTACAATGAATACGGCCGCGCAGACTATGGCGTTTAATCATGTACGATGTCGGCCGAAACCGTTGAAAACTTTGCTATCGCGGCTTGAACAGATTTTGAACTCTGCGGCAAGTGCCTCAACGTTCGTTCCAAAGTCGACAGCAAACTCTGATACGTCTCTTCAGTGATCTTCTCTGCTCCGAAATCGCGATCAATTGCCTTTCGTAGTAGCTGCACCCCTGCAACTGCATGATGCGGGTAGGGATCAATAGAAACGATCGGTATTGTAAACACTGATCGCGCTCCATTTTGAGAATCGCCGTTAGGCCGTTTTAGTGTGAAGGTATTGTGAAGACCAAAGGCTAATGTGTTCATGATTGTGTTCTCTGCATCGATACTTATGTCTGTGATATCCGGTAGCAGGTCCTGACGATCAGTGGCTTCTATTATGTCAACAAGCATCAATATGCTGAGGTGATAGTGAAGCATGAGAGAAACTATTATATCGGTCAGTACGGCTCCTTTTTAGAGTGATGCTGCACTTACACCATCGCAGCTTGGTCTTTTGCCCAAGAAACGGCATTCTCTTGTGGCACTCATCCAAGAGCGGACGGTAGACAATACCAAACTGCTTTATGGAATCTACCACGGCAAAATAGGCTTTTCGGACCTCGGGCTCCTCATGGCCATCTCGTAGCGCTTCCTTGAATATCGCTGTCAATTTCCACCCGAGAAGCTTCCAAGAGGCACCGGCAGCAATTATTTGATTCGCTCTTTCATCTGTCATGTCGGAGCTTGCTTGCTTCCACTGACGTGAATTTTCGTCAAACATCTTTGCACAAGTCCTGACTAAACGCCAAGGGAGTTCAGACTCGAAACCGAACAGTCCAGAAGATAGCAGGGGGCGACAATTGAGGGTTAAGGATGCCGAGGTGTCGAATGTCAGGGCGGCCCAGTACACTGTGCTTTCGGCGTTGATGAAACCAGAAGACTCGATAGATTCGGGCGTTGTGACGATGGTCTCTGATCTCAGTGAAGGGGAGACTTTGGAGCCGCTGAATTGGAGGTTCCTTTGACGGGCTCGTAGATTCTGGATCTGTTGCAATGCAGCATGAACACACGCTTGGCCGGATATGCCGTCTGTCTCTTCCTCCTCCGAAATACCTTCAGGTATCGGGGTCAAGGCAAAGAGAAGCAGTGATAGCATTGATCGGTAGGACGGCCTATTGATAATGCGCAGCATGTCTCTTCGGGCATGTCTCCAGAGGCTTTGAACAAGGTTGCAGTGGCTTTCGTAAGATTCCACTGCAGAGGTCACAGGGAGCCAGCGCGCAGCAAAGGCGCAAATGATACTTTGCAGAGACTGCTCAGCTTCCTCGCCTTGGCCAACTAGTTTGCTATTGCCCGAGTCTACTATGCACCCATCAAGATGGCGGCAGAGATCAGATATGCTGACGTATTTATCGGCTAGAGTATGACCAAATCTGCAGTAATGTAAGCTTTGACTCGAGAAAGACGTTTTTGATACTCACAAGAACGGACAGCTATAGCTACCCATCCAGGAGCCAAACACAACCTCGAAACCATCTCTGTACAGGGTGTCGAGCCATGTGGTATCAAGGCCCTCCATGCTGTCGTTTACCGCATGGCATCTGGACGGGTTTGTGTACCGTGGTGGTGACACGGACTCTGGGACAGTCGAAGCCGTCAAAGTATGACCGGGTATAGCGATATCCGCTTCGGGAACGCGAGCCTGCCGTAGGTCATGTTGTTCGGAAGCCTCTGTAACATGGCTAGCATGTGTCGAAGATGTATCGCTTGACGGCCGTGATGTTGTCCTACGACGGGACTTTTTTTTCGCACTCGCTCTGACATTTTCAAGCCACTACACGAATAAACATCCTTCAGCTAACGACAATGTAAAGTGAAGGATTTCCACATTACCTGAAAGGTGCAGGCTTGATTTCGGTTCCGACATCGTGTGCAGGACGACGAAGAGTCTCCAGGCTGGGATTTTTCACATGCTACACGGGATCGGCGGCACTCATCGCAACTGGAGTTTTGAGTGCGACGTGTGACAATACGGGTTGGCATGATTAGCTCGCTATGAGTTGAATCGGATCCGGAGGAGGATATTGATGATTGGGAAAAGAAACAGGGAACTGGGACTGGCATTTCGACATGCGGGGTAACGTTAGTGCATGCCGATCACCAAG
The DNA here is from genome assembly GCA_002093855.1 of Fusarium praegraminearum. Lineage (NCBI taxonomy): Eukaryota > Fungi > Ascomycota > Sordariomycetes > Hypocreales > Nectriaceae > Fusarium > Fusarium praegraminearum. The sequence continues at coordinate 4,832 of LXHY01000228.1, read as the reverse complement.
TTCACTAAATCTGGGGTATCGTCACTGTACTTTGGTGGAGCGTGACAATCATCCTTGGGCAGCTTCACCATGCCAACATGGAAGGAGATGATAAACTGGCAAATGACAAACGATACCAATTCAACGGTAGCCTCAATACTATTGGGAAGTTTAATCTTGGATAAGCCCCTGCATCGAATAGAACGGTCGCCGCCACTCAGTAGTTGAACCTAATTGTTAATGTTCTGTCCGACAGGGGGCCTCGGAACCGATGCACCACTAGAGTTAAACTTGACGAGGAGCATGACAACATGACTCAATTGACTCAACAAACTTGACACACGACACGGCATCGGATCCGATCCCTCTCACCCTTTCGGTCCTCCTCCATCCTGTGTCTAGCCAATTCCGCTCTTCCCTTGTTGCAGCTTCGTTTACGCCGTCTCCATCTGCCGCCTCCGCCGCCCACAAGCCTCTTACGGCTGTGACACTGCGTCTTTTGTGGTCCCTGTTTTACGTTGGACATGAGATCTGCAATACCAATACCTTGACTTTGCGGGGAAATCATGGGGAAGACAAGGGAAGATCTCTGGCGTACTTAAAGTCGTTGATCGTCCACGTTTTTTTGAAGTTTTAGATCAAGCTCCAAAAGCATTCAGTCATGGCATCATACTCTACTCCCCCCAATGAAAAGGCTGATGTCTTGGAGGCAGAGACAGCACCCCATCGCCATCATGGCGGAACACAAGTCGGTCGTATCGATGCTATGGCTACAGCACCCGGGGTAACACTCGAGTCGTTTTCCCATCTTGATGAGAAGAAGATTCTACGCAAGGTAACCCTTTATCACCACCGAAGATGAACCCCAGCTAATCACTATTCTAGATGGACATGCGGTTGATCCCCATGCTAGCACTTCTCTATCTCCTCTCATTCCTCGACCGTACGTCACCGCCAGCTTTACCCCAATACCGAGCTAACCTCGTTCTTAGGAGGAAACATCGGAAACGCAAAGATTGAAGGCCTCCAGGAGGATCTCAACATGACGCCCGATCAATACAACTGGTGTCTTACCGTCTTCTTCTTCACATACGCCGCCTTCGAAGTCCCCTCCAACCTCCTCCTCAAAAAGCTGCGACCCAGCGTCTGGCTTCCTATAATCATGATCGCTTGGGGTGTCGTCATGACATTGATGGGCATTGTCCAGAATTATACAGGCCTTCTTGTCGCTCGCGTCTTTCTCGGCCTTACCGAGGCTGGTCTTTTCCCCGGCGTTGCTGTAAGTCTAACAAGCTTTAACTTGTGTCCCGATGGCTGATAAGAGTAGTATTACCTGACCATGTGGTACTGCCGACACGAGATCCAGTTCCGTCAAGCCCTTTTCTTCTCAGCTGCTTCCATCGCTGGCGCCTTTAGTGGTCTTCTCGCCTTTGGAATTGCAAAGATGGACGGTGTTGGTGGCCTTGAAGGGTGGAGATGGATCTTCATCCTTGAAGGCATCGTGACCGTCTTTGTTGCCATCTTTGCTTTTTGGGCCCTTTACGATTTCCCCGAAACCGCCAGCTTTTTGACTGAAGAGGAACGCGCGTTTGTTGTTTTCCGACTCAAGTACCAGGGTCAGCAGAAGGGTGCGGGTCAAAGCCAGTCTCGTGTCGCCCAGAGTGATGAGTTCAAGTGGGCATATGTTTGGGACGCATTCAAGGACTGGCAGATCTGGGTCAATATCTTTGTCTACTGGGGAGTGAGTCTAGCCCATACCTGAGACTTTGTGTCCGATGCTAACAGGATAACAGATTGTCTGCCCTCTCTATGGAATCAGCCTCTTCTTGCCCACCATCATTCGAAATCTCGGTTACAGCTCGAGCACCGCTCAGCTCATGACTGTGCCTATCTATATCACAGCAGCTATTCTGGCTGTGATTGTTGCATGGACCTCGGATCGAGTTGGAAAGAGAAGCCCCTTCATTGTGGCATTCCTCTGTGTCATGGTTGTTGGTTTCTCAATGTTAGTCATTTCTCAATCCCAACTCATCAACACGTTGCTGACCCTTGCGCAGGTGCATTTCTACCAACAACCCAAAGGTTGTCTATGGTGGAGTTTTCATCGCAGCTTGCGCCATTTACCCAGCTTTCCCTGGAGTCATCTCATGGCTGGCCAACAACCTATCAGGAAGCTACAAGCGAAGTGTTGGCATGGCTATCCAAATTGGTGTTGGAAACCTTGGCGGCGTAAGTGCCTGTTCCCTCGAGTTTTTTTTTATCTTTCTAACGATCGTAGGCTATGGCATCCAACTTTTATCGACAAAAAGACGGTCCTCGGTACATTCTGGGCCATGCCTTGGAACTCGGTTTCATTTGTGTGGGAATCATCGCCGCCCTTATCTTGATCTTTAGCTACAGCCGTATCAACAAGAGCCGCGACAGAAGAATGGCGGCTGGGGAGCACGAGACCATCTCGGAAGAAGAGCTTTCTGCCAGGGGAGACAAGGCCGTGACTTGGCGATATATGCACTGAGCTTTGGATATGTAACAATTGTTGGATACCCAATACATTTCGAGAAGAATATACTCTATCACTATTAATATCATGGTTTCAATTGCCTGCCATTTATCTACTCAACACAACAAAATGCCCGTCATCATCAGTTAGGAAGACTGTCATCTAAAAAAACAATGAGGTATATTTTATTCATTATTAACGGTGTCTTCATGAAAAAGTTTAGCTCAAATGAAATTGTCCAATACTTGCAATCAACAGTGATCTGTCCCGCCATATCGTTTATTTTTCTATGTATCCCAAAGCGCTATCAACTAAGGCGTAAGCAATAAAGCGCGTTGTTTAAGACACGAAAAACATTCTTATCCTCCCGTTCTATTTTCACTTTCGGCCCTCATGGTGATCAGTAGAAAAGCGCGCCCTTAGATAGACTCTTGCCCCACTCAACCCCGCCCCTTCGTCTCCCATCAACTTCAGTTGTGTCATCTATTTATACCTACCATCCAGGCTTATACATTGTACAGAGATATCCACCTTCAATTCCTTTGCTCAAGTCTAGAAGAAATGTCACTCTACGTCAGACAACTAAACATCGATGACCTGGAGCGGTCATTAGTGGTCGAAACTGCCGCGTTTCCTCCAGCCGAAGCAGCAACTCGCGAAAAGGTATGAAAGTCAATAAGAAGACAAGGTTGATCTGACACCCTTCTATAGATCGAATATCGCTTGACGGTATGCCCTGAGCTATGCATGGGTCTGTTTCTGCGCGAAGGGACTAGTCTACCATCGACCACCCCTCAGGACATACCCTTCATAACAGAATCTAGGCCCAACGACGATGTGCTGCTTGCGCATGTCATATCCACCAAGTCCACCAATAAGCCTGTTAGAGACGAAGACATGGATTACCCTCCCAACTGGAAGTCGAACCCTCAGGGTGACTACGATGTTGGCCACAAGAGAAATGGAAGGACAATTGCTCTTCACGCTCTTGCTGTGTCTCCCGAGTACCAGAGGTCTGGTTTGGGAAAAGCTATCATGAGAGCATACATCGAACGAATGAAGATGATGGACGCAGCAGACAGAATCTCGATCTTGACGTATGATCGGCTTGTCCCGTATTATCAAAAAATGGAATTCGAGCACAACGGTAAAAGTGACTCTGCGTACGGTGGTGTGGCTTGGCATGATATGGTAAGCGAGTCCTTAGTATCATCAAGTTGCGTAACTAACTGGTTCATAGTCGTATATCATCTCTGGCTCTTCATAATAAGTCAGGAAGCATTGGGGTTCAGACGTGTCTGCGTGTTATTTCAATTTACCAGCGAAAAGAAAACCCTCCATTGAGAGCGTGAGGTTGCGAACGTTCTCGGAACGTCCCAACAAGATACGATACCCCCTCATCGCGAGGGCTCATTGAGGAGCGTAGAAGAGGACTCACTGGCAGGTTAGGTGAGCGGACAGGTCTTTCCATTGAATATTCCATATCGAGCACTCCATGCTACTAGATTAATATTTGATTAAGAATTTTAACATTTATAATACCCTAACTACCCCCTAATCTTGCTGTGTGATAGGGGTCAGATGGAGCTTCCTAGACGCAAAATAATTGCCGGTCATTAGCAGTGTCAGGCAGCTGTCACTTGAACTGAACTCGCATCTGCCTGCCTGATCAATAGATTAACTGCGCGTCAAGCGTTAGGGCCTTCTACAATTTTATTATCGTTCTGCCTCCTGCTCCTTCTTCTCCTCATCTACATCGTACAGCATCGCATCGCATCACATTGCATCACAACGCTTTACATCATCTCATCGCAACGCAGTACATCGTCTCATCATAACTCTCCCAATCTCATCATAACCCTTCTCTTATCTCGCCATTACTCTTTCTGTCTCGTCTTGTCTCGTCTCATCCCATCAAAGTGTGTGCTTCTCTTCAATGTTAACTGTCAAGTCTGCAGCTACTAATATTTATTCCAGATGTCTAATATCAGTGAGATTATTGGCGCTGCCGCTGCAGCTTACGAGAGAAACGTGCAGGCCAACTCAGGCTCAGGCTCAGGCGCTGGTTTTGGTTCTGGTTCGGGCTCTGGTGGCCGTGGTGGTGGCCGCGGTGGTGGTGGTGGACGTGGCAGTGGCGGCAAGCCAGATAACCGACAGGGTTGCTGGCATGTAAGTATCTCTATTTCTTGTTAAAGGTCAAACTAACAGCTTGGCGTAGTGTGGATCTCGCGAGCACGTCTTGAGGGACTGCCCTCACAGAGGTGAACGGCGACTTCGCAAGGGGGAAGCTCGTCGCCAAGCAACCCCTGTTCCGGCGACTCCCCCTGCTCTTCCTGAGCAGCAACCTCTCCCT
>LXHY01000227.1:0-27773 GCA_002093855.1 Fusarium praegraminearum | reverse complement strand
AGCCCAGCAGCCCAGCAGCCCAGCCCAGCACCACACACCAGCACCAGCATCAGCATCAGCACGGGCGAGCAATAGCACCCGGCCAGCACCAGCGCACAGCAGCGTCGCATAACTACAAGACTCTTCTTCTGCCCACGTCTTCTTTTTCTGCCTCTAGCTCTCTTGACGTTAGCCTCTCTGCCCCCCCTTCACTCTATCATACAAAGTCTCGCCCGCTCCAGCGCGCGCCAAAAAAGGACGCCATCGTACTTTGGTCTCTTTTTTCTCTCCCTCCCTTGCAAGTCTACCACCAGGGAATTACCTTTTTTTATTCTCTATCTTTTTTTAAACCTTCTGGTTAACTTGCTGGACTGTCAACCTTCTATCATCCACAACCACCCGCCCCAAGATACTTATTACTACTGGGACTCCCCCCCCTTTCCGTCCCAACTATCTTTTCTACCCCTCCCGCTCCACCACCAACTTTCTCATTGACAACCCAAACCTACCTCTTCACCTTTCTCACTTCTTGTCTGCCATAACAATTTGTTTCTTCAAAGAAATCCTTTTGACTCTGCTGCACGACACGGACGAAATACTCTTCTTGTTCAACGCTGCTCAAATTCACCCATCGAATACACGAGGACAAACTGCAATCCAATTGCAATTCGCCTACCAACTTGCGACAGCCTGCGCCTTCCTATTCCACCACTGTCGCGTTGCCTTGTCTTGACGTTTTTGGGTGACTCAGCCATTTCGACCTCGAACTTCGATTTTTTGTTGCACTTTTACGACAATAACCCGCGGCCTCTCGGAATTTGCTTCATTTCGCTATTCGAATTGCGCCGTATCGTTTTTGTCGTAACGAATTACTACAACGAATCGACATTTTCGGTTTTCATCGCCTCGAAATAACGGACCGACCAAGCGCAGGACGTTGTGTTGGTGTTGACCTATATTACCCTACCAACGAACGTGTCTGTAACTCAAGCTACCCCAACCTGGTGGTTCTTGACGAATATCCATTCATTCACTCCGTTCATCACCTGGACCAGGAGCCCTGCGCTGTGCTGCAGCTCTCTGCCTGTCAAAGAGGAACGCCCTGTTTTACTTGATCCAGCGACCCCAAGGCACCCCAAAAGGAGCCACCTGCATATCCCGCCCTCTGCCAGCTCACCACGCTGCTGCGAACTTGGCACATCATCACGCCTCGGATCGGCCTTGTCAGGACCTACCTAGTCATCCGCCTGTTGCTCGACCTCACTGCACTTTTGCGTCCCACCCGGTAGCACCTCCAGGCTACCTCAGTTGTCCCTGCATCTGCATTTATTACGTGCGATTGTCACTGCCCTGGACCTTCACAGCATCCTACTTCACACTGGCTGCACCCCAGGTTGACAGCTACTGCTACTCCACGAGGGATCGACTTACCGCAGCGTCTTCCCCGCAATTCGCGTGTCTTATCGTTACTTCCAAGCCAGACGTTCCACCATGGCTCCCCATTCTGACTGAGCTTTTATATCTGTCGATGCAACCTTCGAATGCTACCCGTCTCGCCCTTATAGTGTAATCACCACTCAGCACGACCATGTCTTTCAACTTTGTCCACGATTCAAAATTCACATCACCAACTCACAACTTATCCGAAATGTCCTCATTAACACGCTCTCAACTTGGTCAGGTCCAGACATCCTTTCCATCACAAACACAAACACAACCAGTTCCTATTCCCATGTCAGCTACAAGTGCTTCAACAGGAACTTCCAACTCACAACAAGGCTCACCAATCATGTCGCCCGACGCTGCTGTTCTAACCACATACTCCTCCGTCCAGGCCTCACCTGAGCCCATGCGAGGTCGAGAGGAGGAGCTTTTCCCTTCTACCTTTCAGTTGCCTGAATCTGTGCTCTCCAGGAAGACGAGCACTAACTCTCTCGGGTACAATGCCATGTCCGAAGTCGCCAACAACAGCAAGGGAGGTCTTATCCGCCGATTCTCGAACCGAGCTCAACGCTTTGCCGGCAGAAGACGACCGTCTTCAGGCGCTCCTGCCAGCCGCGATGGAAGCGTTGGTCCTAGCATCCTCAGACGCCGCAGTGACAGCAATGCTACGGCACCTCAGGAGAGCAGCGCCCTGACAGACACAGATGAGGAGTTTATTCCCGATGACTCAATGTCTATTGTTGGTCTTGACGGCGCCAACTACACATCATCCGCGAACAGCACCCATGGCTCCATAAGTGCAAGTGCTGGAGCTATGGCTGGCCCAGTGCTCCCTGCCGAGCTTCGCAATGGGTGCCCGGTGAGGAAGGTATCCAAGAAGAGTCGACCGAAGAGTTGCACGCTTGTTTACGAGACTGAGTCTAACAAACTGTCTTGGGATTCAAGCCGTCCTCAAAAATCTCTTCACGTCGATGAAATCAGGGAGATCCGAACAGGGACCGACATCCAGCAGTACATCCACGACTATGGACTTTCCGAACATATTGAGTTCTACTTCCCTGTTTGGTTTACTATCATCTACAATGTTCCCGAAAGCTCAAAGACAAGATTTCTACACGTTGTCACCGATAACCCAAACACCCTATCGCTATGGACCGAGTTCCTAGACGCTATGTTGAGATACCGACAGCAACTTATGACGTCGTTGATGTCGTTCAATGACCGTGCTGTTGCCCAGTACTGGCAGACCGAAATGGCCAAGGAGTTTGGTGATCAGGTCCGAACTCCTGACCAGGAGGAGATGAACATTGCTGGTGTAAAGCGTGTTTGCCAGAACCTTCACATCTACAGCTCATCATCGACCCTCGAAGTCAACTTCCACTTATCCGATTCTCGACGACGATCAAAGCTCAACTTCAGAGAGTTCAAGGACTTTGTGCGCCGCATGAAGCAACGCAACGACGTACAGCGAATTGTTCGAAACATTGCTGCGAACCCCGAGTTTGGTCTAACTCTGTCCGAGTTTCTTACTTTTCTACGCGATGACCAGGGAGAGGATGTTGATTCTAACCGTTCCGCTTGGGAGAAGCTCTTTTCTCGATTCTGTCGCCAATACCGAAGTACTGAGGCCGACCTTCCTGAGAATGTCGAGATCATGACTGAAGCCGCCTTCGTTGGCTTCTTGACTTCAGAAGACAACGAGGTCATCCAGCCCGAACCTCAAAACATCGTCTTGGACCGCCCAATGAACGAGTACTACATCTCTAGCTCCCATAACACCTACCTTCTCGGTCGTCAAGTCGCTGGACAATCAAGTGTCGAGGGTTACATCTCGGCACTTGCTCGTGGCTGCCGATGTGTCGAGGTTGATTGTTGGGATGGTTATAACGGCCAGCCCGAAGTCAACCACGGCCGTACCATGACGACCTCGATCAGCTTCAAGGAGGTCATGACCACCATCAACAAATACGCATTCGTCAAGTCCAAGTTCCCACTCTGGATTTCTCTCGAGGTCCACTGTAGCCCGTCCCAGCAGGCGACAATGGTTGAGATCATCAAGGAGTCCTTCGGCTCAAGGCTTGTCACAGAGACCCTAGAAGCCTTCCCCGACAAGCTTCCCACTCCCTCTGAGCTTATGGAGCGTGTCCTCATTAAGGTCAAGAAGCCTCAGATCAAGGAGGAGCCTGTCGCCGCTGGTAATGACTTCCGTGGTCGACGCAGAGGTAACAGCCTCAACTCGCCCATGATGCGACCTTCTATTCCTGATGGCACTCCTTTGATGCCTTCTCAGTCTCTGCCACAGAGCCCTATGCTTACTCCCAGCCATTCATCTCGAAGATTGGTCAGCAAGACTCGAGTCAACACCATTACTGAGGGCCAAGTTCAGGGCATGCTGAGCAGCAGCACAAGCGACAACGAAAGTGTCTCTGAGCAGCCAGTCAAGAAGGTTCACAACAAGACCGTCAAGGTTCTTGGTGACCTCGGTGTTTACTGTGCTGGAGTCAAGTTCTCTGGCTTCGACACTGTCGATGCGAAGCAGTACAACCACATCTTCTCTTTCATGGAGTCGAGCTTCGCCAAGCACTCTCGCGCCAAGGATCAGAAGATGGCCCTCGATATCCACAACATGCGCTACATGATGCGAGTCTACCCCGACCGAACTCGCATCACTTCTAACAACTTCGATCCTCTCAACTACTGGCGTCGCGGGGTTCAGATGGCCGCCCTCAACTGGCAGACTTTTGACCTTGGAATGCAACTCAACCGTGCCATGTTTGATGGTAAGGACTCTTCCGGGTACGTTCTTAAGCCCGCCGAACTCCGAGATATCCAGGTCCTTCCATACAACGCCGACATTGCTGAGGGCAAGAAGGAGCGCACTGTTATCTCTTTTACCATCGATGTCATCTCTGCCCAGCAGCTTATGCGACCTGCCAACCTGCCTGCGAACAAGTCCATGGACCCCTATGTGGAGGTTGAGGTCTTCCATGCCAACGACAAGCGCGATAAGAAGGAGGCCGATTCTAACCTGGTCTTGGAGCATGACACACCTCTCAAGTTTCAGACCGATGTCATCCGCGAGAACGGCTTCAACCCCCTGTTTGACAGGACGATGAAATACACGGTCACCACCAAGCACCCCGACCTGATCTTCGTTCGCTGGTCGGTCAAGCTCTCCAACGATGGTGAGAGCTACAACGAGCGCCCAGCCGTCGCCACTTACACCGCCAAACTCACCAACCTCAAGCAGGGTTACCGCACCCTGCCTCTTCTTAACCACGCTGGCGACCAGTATCTCTTCTCCAAGCTCTTTTGCAAGATCAAGATCGACTCGGTCGAGAAGAAGTTTATGGAAGCCCCTCGCCGGGTTCAGGACGGAAACAAACTCAACCGTCTCGGCGGCAAGGTCTTTAGCCGCATCAACACCAGCCCTAAAAGTACTATCGAAAAGTCTAGCTCCGAGAAGACGAGCTTTGACAGTTATTGATTTCTGACTGAGTAATATTCATCTCATCTGTACGAACACCTTTTGAACTTTCTTGGATATAATTTTACCATTTCATTTCTCGATTCCATCGATACCGAGCTCGACGAAGCTGGATCTGGACACCACACGGGTCTCTATCGACAAGGATCCACGGCACTGGACTTCTGCAGTCATCTTCTGACTTTGTCACACATCTTTCTATCCATGATCCCAGGAGGATCCTGGCGCGATATACGCGATGGACCTGAAGGGATCTGTGACTTGATGATGTCGGGAACCAGCGTCGTTTGTCTTACTTTCTTTTCTTTTCTTTTTACACTAAGAACGGGTTGAAGCGTTGGAATAACCCTTCGAGGTACCGTTTGGTACACAACGATTTCCTTTGTTCAAAACATGGCGCATGAAAACAAAAACACTTAAAGAAGGAGAAATACCCCCTTTAGCGTGGATGGTGTTGGTCATTATCGGGATTCTATGTTTATATTATTACTGCGGCACGGTAGCCGCTTGAATGGACAGGGACAGGAACGGGAATGAAAAAAGGAGTCTGCATACACCACGCTTGGCCGTGATTTTTGGGAGCGTCAGGAAACTAGCATTGCACTGGGAAACCGGATTCACGTATTATAGATCGGCACAAGGCAGGGGAAACCAAACACTTGGGATACATCTCTATTCTGCTGAAAGCATTTTATTCTTGACCCACAACCTTTTCGTTCACTGTGACTCTTGTTGAAGTACAACTCATGTCGTCTCAGGTTTCACCAGAGATGACTCTCAGGCTGAGTGTCACTGACAAACCGAATGTGGGCTTGAGGCCTCTTGAGTGTAACAACGGGATCGGCGTAGGGAAATCATGATATACTGTACACATGCCTGTAGCTGGCACAAAAGACTAGATCACCCCGCAAATTGGAGATTGACAACGGACCTTGATCTTCAAGGCATGTAGAGATAAGGGGTAACGGAGGGGTAGCCTCAGGGTATCAGAAAAGTTGACCGTTATAAGCATAAGAGACGAAATCAATGAGCCACCTTATGCTGCTTAGACTAGGCTTCTTAGACTATTTATTTCTGTACCCTAAGACTTAGGAGGCTAACTTTTCTGCTACCCACTAGGTAGCATAGGTACTAAGAAATGAACGGTTCTCAAAACCATGACGAACATCATCTCTCATTAAGTGAATTGGATGCTTGTTTAGTTCGTCTGTATAGCTTCGTCTCGAGCCCCTGTTTCACGACTCAGGATTTACAGACTAACCTCCACAACTAAAACTGCCACTATCCCCTATGACGACGCTAGATTTATCTCATCTTCACCACTAGCGACGTTGACATTCTTCATTCCAGGTTCATCTTGTCTTCCCCGCAGGGTCCCCCCTTCCCCCAGCGCTGATCCACAAGATCGTCGTTGTTTGGGGGGTGTGCGTCGTTGTAGGAGATGGTTGGTGCCATACAAGGGGGGAGAAGATTTTCCGTCTGGAATGAGGCCATCCAGATATCTGATTCGGGATAATGGCTGTAATCAAACATGTTGTTGTTGTTGTTGTCGATGTTGGGCTTTGTCAGCGGTTAGACCATGTAGTATTCTGCCCCACTGTGATAGCCTCCCAAGTTCCCAACATGGGATATCACCATATCGTTTAAACCATTTCGAAACGGCGATTTCTGAAAGAACAACACTATGTCATCAGACATAAGCGCCCTGGTCCTTGACATGGTCCCTGACAACCTTGCCTGTCATAGAGCCCTTGATCTCGCTAGAGAGGCGCTGCCTGTCCCCATCTTGAACCATTCTCTTCGGGTTTATCTGCTGGCCCGATTTCTTGCCAAGAAAGAGGCCTCTCCCTTTGTCTCTGAGGGGCAGATTGGGCTCCTCTTCGTAGCGGCTATTCTCCACGACGCTGGAGCGAGCCACCTCTACAATGGCACGCAGCGCTTCGAGATATGCTCCGCTGATTGTGCGAAAGACCATCTCATCAAACACGGCTACTCGGAAGTAGAGGCACATCAAGTCTGGACGGCCATTGCAGTGCATACGTCTCCCGGGATAGCAGAGCGTATCGACCCACTGTCTCGACTGATTCGACTCGCTGTCCGCTCTGACTTTGGGTCCGACGAGTACAGGAGAAGCATTGGAGTTGGCGAATATTGCAAAGAGATAGAGGGGTTTCTACCGAGGTTAGACCCCGAGAAGGCCCTAGGTGACGCCGTGGTCAAGCAGGCCAAGAAGATCCCGCAAGTGGACAGTCTCACTTGGCCCAATGACGACAAATTTCCTGCTGCAAGCTGGCCCGGTATTCTACTGCGGGCACACGCCGAGAATCCAGACCACGAGGGAGTAAACCCAGCGTTCTGAAAGCAAGGCCGTATGGCCTGCTGGGCGTGAAACAGACCCTAGGGTTGTCATAATGACTGGCTTAAAAGCTGAGATTGGCGGTGAAAACCCTCCGACAGTGCAACATTGACCGGTAAGCGATTATCAAGGGGTGTCGGTCTTGTAGATCGTGTAAACGTGGACGATCTCAAGTCGGCAGTTGTCACAGATCATACGAGTCACGCTTGGCGAATGCATCAGTAGATACACCCTTGAATACCTACACACGATTGAGGGACATAACTAGCACTGGATATGTCAGATTCGTACACATGATCGGCCAACTAAGATTCCAATAATTTTGGGAGTTATAAACGTAAATTGTACCAAGAATAAAAGGGTAGAAATATCAAACCAGAGAATAAAAAAGGATACCCGGCACAACGAAACTCCACATCTCATGACAAGAAACATTAGACATCGAGGAACCTCGTTCATTTCTCATTCGCTTTGCAAAACACAAACCCCCCACAACTTTCTAGTCAACGCCCTCGTCCTGGAACTTGGGTGTCCCTGAGCGACTGAGGTTGCTAGGCGTTCTGGTTGGAGTGCTCTGTGAGCTTCCCTTGCGGAGCATACCGCTCGCACCACCACGACCCCAGTTTCCGTTAGTAACGACCTCTAGAGCGCGGGCTTCGGCATCGTCTCGACGATGGGAGTCAGATGCGAAGCTTGGACTGAACTTTCCACCTTCTGCTTTGTCAGGGTTATTGGCGTCGAGAAAGCCGTCTTCATCATCTGTGTCCAGGTCTGCTAGCTCGTCGTCTATTGATCGGCCACGAGGGCTGAGGCGCTGCATAGGTACGTCTTGTGTTGCATCGGCGTATAGGTTAGGATCCCGGCCAAGAACTCGATCAGCTTTGCTCATTGTCTTGGGACCTGCGAGGTTTGGGCTAGGAGAGTAATGCTTTCCTGCACCTGTAGGTCGTGCGGGGATGTCAGGGATATCTTCCGGCGAACCCCATCCAGCGTTGACCTCACGAGCTCGCTGTTGTTCTCGCTCAGCTGAGAGTTGATCGCGAGCCTCCAGCCATCTGCTGCTTGCCTCCCATGTCCAACCATCTCCTGTAGTGTTGGAGACGGGGAAAAACCACAGCGCGGGGGTGGGGCCAAAGAGGTGCAGCAAGTTACGTTTCCAGCCAAGATCGAAGACATTGGGAAGCTTTTCGGAATCTTGCTCGTCGAGGTACTCCTCGTATCTCCTTTGTCGCTGTTCCCTCTCGCGCTGGGCATATGAAAGTTGAACAGGCTGGGAACCGTCAGGAGGATATGGTCGGGGCATCTCTCGTCTCTCCTCGCCTTCTTCAGGACGTGTGATACCAGGTAGAGCATTTGCGTGAAAGTCGACGAAATGGCGAGCAGCCTCTGGTACTTCATTGGCGGGGTTGTGAGCAGAGTTGTAAGTCTTGCGCAGCGGCGAGAGGTATCTCGTCTTTTCGAGACACTCAATCGTAGTCTGTCCACATCGAGCCAAGTGAATGTGCCATGATGTAAAAGCGCCAACCACAAGTCCAATGATTCCGCTGATGACGCTCAGCATGATAAAGTTGACGGGCAGGAAGGAGTCGATGTATTCCTGGTCGTTCAGCGCCTCATACCAGACCCAGCATGCACTCACGGCGAAAGACCAGAAGCAGAAAAGAGATGTATAGATCAAGAAGAGGAGGAAGGCCTTGTGGTTGCGCAATCCGATACATGTCGCCAGCCAGGGGCAATGGTGGTCCATCTTGAGAACGCATCGTCGGCATGTCGAGCAGTGGTGAGCACGATCAGGTTTGCGAGCCTGGCACTTTTTGCAGAATCGAAACTCGCCGTTGCTCTTGACTGTAAAGGAGGTGCCTTGGGGTGTGTTTTGTGTCGGTAGAAGACCATAGCCCATGTCATTTGTTGTCGAGCCGGGAGGTGTAAAGACAGCGGTTGTGTAGCACCAGTTGAGCATGAGATAGAGTGCGACGCCTATTATCGAAGAGCCAGTACCTGTGAAGCTGTTAGACAGAACTGGCAATTTCATGATCCCAACATACCTATCCAAGAGCTTTTCGTGCTGACGCTGCCGATATTGACAACCACCCATACGGCCCATGATGTCAAGCCGTATACAAAGGCCAATGGAAAGTACGTCGCAAATGTACAACAGCAACGCTCGGCTTTGCGCGCCCACCTACGAGCCGACGCCATTGCGCTCGCTTGTGTTGTGATTTCTGTAGTACTGAGACCAATCCAGCTATTTCGGCGCTGATCTCTCGTTCGATAATTGTTCCAATTTCTACTCGAAACGGCTCGTCATATCGTTATTCGACTGTAGCGAACACAGGGGTATTTATCGTTTAGTCGCTTTCTGGATGAAGCCGTTGTCGATAATAGCGGATGGGACGTTGAGTCTAGGTTAATGAATCGACGGGGCAAGGTTCGGATCGTGTCGTATCTCTATATCGCAACTGAACCGAGCACCAAATACACAAAACCATTAATCGGTTATGTCGAGGAATAAAAGTAATAAGCTGGTAAATTAACAACTGCCCGCTGTCAATGAATTAAAGTAGAGCTTAGGTCATCAGGGGCGATTGGTTCCACCACCAAAGTAGTGGCTCCGCTCCGCTCCGCCTCTGTAACGCGTATGCCCATTCAACATCCGCTGTAAGAAGCCTTCAACACTACAGCACCTATCAAGCAGTATGCTAAATGCTTTACAGAAATCGTATAATGAAAGAACCAATAATATAAGACGATACATCAATCTCTTTGACAACATGAGTTTAGAACAGGTTGTTGCTCCTTGTCCTTTCCATCCTTTGCCACGTAAGGGCTGAGTTCCATCACCCCCCTGGCTATGTATACATCAAAGAGGATATCTGGCATCATGACAGGCTTGTATTAAACTTCACCGATATTTACCACGCTTGAATCTTTCACTTCAGGATGTGTCTAACTGTGATTTTCATTTCAAATCATCTAGTTACATGTCTGGAGCCTACTAGCTACCTATGCTAATCCATTTCATGCCGCTTTACAGCTGGCTATTCTCAACTTCTCCATCCCCTGAGACGGCGCATGCGTCAAAGTCTACCAGCGGATATCCTCATGCTTGTAGGGGGCCTTTACGGAAGACCCGGGGCTGGCTTTAGGTTCGACCTGGACTCGCGCCTGTCCGGGCTTGAAGTCCTTGGATACCTCATATTTGACGGTGCCATCGTTGTGTTTTTCCTTGACATCAACCATGCCACCTAGCAACTGATCCATGAAGGCACGGTAACTGTCAGTCTCGCGAAGCTTGCACCTGTTACCATTGGACTCGGCATGCTGAGTGATAGAGGTAAGGGAGCCAAAAGTGTTGAGGCAGTAGGGGCAGCGATACTTGGTCTCGGAGTGAGCCTCAGATCGAAGATGCGCCAGGAGTGCATGGCCTGACTTGAAGGTCTTGGTACAAGTTACCATGGGACAGTTGAACTTGCCAGAAAACTCGCAACTGTACCGAGCGACGTTGAAGTCGGGATGATCAGGATTGTGAACACTCAAGAGATCACGAGCCGCTCGGGCGTTGGGCGCAGAGGCCTGCTGAAGTTGCTGTTGAGTTGGTCGCTGGGGGGCAGGAGCCTGGGGGAAAAGGTTCTTCCCTTTGTTCCAGTTGCTCTCTCTGATGTTCTCCTTGTTGCGAGTCTGAGCACCAGAGCTGGAGGCGGCGAGACCTGGAAACTCCTTCTGCTCGATCGTAAAAGGACGAGCAGTATCTTCAGTGACCATGCTGTTGGTGGAGGGGGCCTTGGAGCCTGCAGATGGCATGAAGTCCGCATAGTTGCTCTTGAGAGGTTCTTTGGTGGCTGCCACAAGAGCATTGGAGAACTCCATCTTCTTCTCCCGTGTACTCTCAATCAACTTGCTGTTGAGGCGTGTACATTCATTCTGGACATGGGATACGAGACCACCAACTCGAACGAAGGGTCCCTTTCCACATCCTGAACAATAGAGGCTCTGTTCCTGGGGATGAAACTGGATGACAATCAGCACAGCGCTCGAGAGATGCAAAGACATGGGAACCAACCTGCTTGATGTGCATGTCCTCTGCTTCGTGAGTTTGGAAGTCTGCGCTGCAGAATTTGCAGTGAATATGGTCCTTGCCGTTGGCCCGCATGATGCGTTTGTGAGTGTGCAGGTCTTCCCAAGTCTTGAAATCCTTGGAGCATGGCTCGCACCAAAAATCTCCTCCAAAGCGTGTCCCTGACGGCATCTTAAGTAGATGAGGAGCGGTGTTATTGTGGTACACGATTGTTAGTTGTTATCAGGAAGCGCAAAGAAATGGCAAAAGCTTTCGCGTGTAGATTGTACGGGGAGGTGCAGTCAAGAGGCTGATTGTTGTTTGATGAGTGAAGGCAGGAGCAGGTGGGTAGCAAAAGAATAGGGACCTAAGGCAATCCAGACTAAATCATTAGGCCACTCTTAGGCTATCTCAGCACTAAGACTGATCTAACATTTATGTCAATCACTAAATGAGCATCGGTTTCTATGCAGCCCGCCTGAGTTGCTGGCAAGTGATTGTTGGTGACGGGTAGTGGCAGAAGACGGAAGGAACGAAAGCATGCCTGAGGAGAGCAAATGAATTTATTGGTGAAAAGATAGAAGATCATTAGGCAATATGCAGTCACAAGAGCGGAAGTAAACGCATGTGAGCAGTGAATCATCGTCGCCCCCTCAACAAACGGGCGAGTTGTAAGTCTAGTAGGTTCTTGATATGCTGTCTAGTAGGTACTCTAGGCAGCAAGGAAGCTTGGGACATACAGCAAACTGTTGACACCGCAAAACAAAGCAGTGTGTCTAGACGAAACACACGCTGGAATCATACCTTCCGGTGGTAGAACAATCGGGAATCGTTTGTTGATATCGACATTGCCCAAGAACGTGTGTGCTGCGAGTTTGTTGCAAATAGTTAGATAGAGCACAGAGCTTCAATAATACCCACACCGTACTGATATGTGATATTCGATCGAATGTGGCAGTGGTCACGTTGGTGGCTAATCATCCATACATTTCTGGATCGATATCGTAATCCAGTTCATCTGGCATATCTCCATCTCCATCTCCATCGTCATCGTCACCAGACTCGTCTTCGTCAGCCTCATCAGAATCCTCGTTCCCGGACCCCATCTCCCCCAATAAACGAGCCTCCTCCTCCTCTTGTGAATTCGTAGCGACACCGGCGGTCTCCTCAGCTGGCGCCTTCTTGGGTCCTGCGTTGGGGTCTCGTACCCGCACGCTATAGCCCTTGTGCTTATTCTTTTTAGTTGGTTGTCGTCCTCGGAGTTGTGTCAGCTCCTCATCTGTAAGTCGTAGATTTGGAAGTGGCAGGTGGAATGTTGCTTGGTTTGACCGGACTGGCGTCTTATCACCTGTTTCCAAAGTCATTGCAAAGTCTTCCCGGGTGAGATGTCGGTCGAATTGGATGGCCACGAGTTTCGTCTTCATGATAGCCTTAACTTTGGCCCAGAGACCGCCATGGTACCATCCACTGCTGGGGTCCCATTCAGGGCGGATAGCAGCGTTTTCGAAGAGCTCCTTGAGAAGAGGGTCAGTAATATCGCAGACTTGCCACACTTTGCCGTCAGTATGGAAAGTGTCGCCATCAAAGACGTGGCTCTCGGAAAGCTCTTCCAGGAATTCCTTCAGGGGTCCCATTTGGACCTTGCGTAGTGATTTCCACGTTTGCCCCCGCTGTGCCCGCTTCTGTTTTGGAAGCTTGAACATGAGGGTTTGGTAGATTCGATATTTAGGATCCGTTCGTGGATCAATGCCATATTGAACCACCCCATCTCTCCACGGACCTCCCTTGAACTGATAAGCGGCGTAGTTCAAATATTTTTTGAGTTCATTCCAGTTCTTGAGCTTGCCCCCAAGGTAGTTGAGCAATGACCGCCGTGTCCAAATAGGTCGCTCCGCGAATGCGTCTTCGAGCTCAGCTATGATTTCCACCATTCGTGGGTCGGTCATGTCGGGGTGAAGCTGAGGCTCAGTTGGCGCAGGGTCTTCTGCACCGATAAAGTAACCCACTTGCTTAACAGCGGTGGTGTTTATCGTACCACCATCTTCGGTAGCGCGTACATATGGGTTCTGTGAGTATTGATAGTTGAAAGGGAGACTCATGTGTGTGAACATGGGTGGTGGGATGATATCGACATTGGGTCCTTTGTCAACGCCAGGTTGAAACTTGAACTCCTTCATCTTGTCGACTACATATAATTAGCACATTGTTAGAGATCAGGAGACAGAAACGACATACCGTCTCCGGGAAGAACTTGATCAACGTATCGTTGTGCAAAGTTGGACTTGGACATGTCCCAGTAAAAGTCGTGAAGTCCGCGAAAGCGATGTGTACTACGAATCACGCCCACTGCTTCAACATGATAGTTACCGACATTGTCTGCCATCTTTCGACGTAATAACTTGGGATCATCTAGTCGATCGTAAGATGAGACTTTGTCGTTTAGAGGCGGTTGATCTTGAGCGTCGGTGACTTCGACATCTCCTTCCCAAGGCCCATCTGTTCCTCTTTTTCTTTTGCGTCCCGTTCTTTTCGGAACTGTGACTTTGAGAACCACATCATGACTGCGAGCATTGTGTGACATAATGGGTTTAAAGAAGGGGTCTTCCGGCACTAGATACAGTGGAATTGAATTCCTCCCCGTATCCAAGACCTAGAATCTTTTTAGCAAGATGAGTGGTTGTAAACAATAAGCTTTTCTTACATGTTGAAGATGGGGAACGCGACCAAACGCCTTGACAGCTCGGTCGGGATTTTCCACAATGGCAGGAAACTCGACAGCGCCGATAACACGCTCGGGTATCATATATCGAGGAGCTGAATCCGGATGAACAGATTCAGATGCTCTTTCACCGTGGTCATCCTCGAACTGATTGTCGTCCAGGCTGTCATAGCCGTTTTCATCAGACGATAGATCCACTTCCATCGTGACTAGTCTGAATCATTCGTGAGTTTTCGTTAATGAAACAAACCGATATTGTGAGTCTGGATCTCTGTAGGTGTAAGTTGTGCTGTATGAGAGATTGAGATACATTAAAAAAACAAACCAGGGTTCAATTAAACACCGAGACTAACCTTGTGCGGAAGTAAAATGAGAGTTCCAGGTTCTGGGGATAGAATGACGAGGAATAACAGAAAATTTGGTGATGGATGTAGTTCGTTTTTGCTGATTCCTTAAGAAATAAGATTGAAAATAATAGCAGAACTTTGCTACCGCTGCAATCGTTCCATGATGATGAAGATGTTTTGACGTGATTCTCACATCGAGTCGATGTGGCTGTGATAGTCACAGTGTGACAGAAATTACACACTGCTGTTTTCAACGCCTTTGAGGCGATCTGGACAGTGCGATGTATGAAGAGACGAAGACTGTTTTTGTGGCTGAACCACCTTCATATGGCCTGTGCTTCAGACCTGGCATCTTACCATTTTGGACCCTCAACAGGGAAGATTCAAACACATTGAGACTGTAACGTGTTGCATGATACGGCATCAGGAAATTATCAATCTTTTTTGAGGCTTCCAATTGAGCGAATAGCTTCCAATACCAGCCCCGGCGCTGTGTGTATATGACTGTACCATCGTCCAAGACAGGTAATCTATTGCGAGTAATGTTGCCAACTCATCACTATCAACGCCAGCTTGGACCAGTAAACCTAGTAAAAAATGCTGATAGTAAACAATCCAAGGCGTAGAATTTCTCATATTTATTCTAGAACAAACTCAAAAGCCGCTTTGTCCTGAGATGCAGTATTGCGTCGAGTCAAAGTGTCGCCTTGCACAGCCCAACGTAATTTCGGCCGCGTGACTGGCTCGACGTTCACCTAGTGGCACTCCCTTGACGCCTGCATCTTGGCAGATCCTGAATTTGAAGATTGTCGAGATCTAGTCTAGATGTTTACCATCAAGGATCCCAAGATGATCGTATCAAGGGTCCTCGGAATCGATAGACGTACAGCTTTGTTGAACCACTAGTCGCATGACCCAATGTCTTCTAAATGATTGTCCGCATTGATCCTAGAAATTGCATCGGTGCCAACTCTTTTGAGCGTCGGGGTCCATCTATCTCGGAGGGGCATTATCCCCTAATGCACCTCTGTAGCGTCCTTCATTTAGTTGGTTTCACCGCCCGTTCCCAGCACCATCCCAGTAAGGGTCAGTCCAACAGGAGCTCAGCCAGTTAGCATACCCAGAATCAGGCACGCCTGGGATAATTGTTAAGGATTATATGGCTGATGCACCTATCCACTAACATCCTCAACTCGACCTAACCTCCCCTCTCCAATAATCGAAGCGCGTTCCCTTCAACAGGAGCTCCCCCCCGCAAAGAACCTGTCTCTTTGCCAGCGCCCAACGATCACTACCTCTACCTTCCTACCTACGACAAGTTTCCCATCACTCAACGACGACAACGAGGCTCGACTCAGCAGCCGCCGTGAGAATCTCGACCACGCCGCGTCTTTGTGATTTTCCTCTTCTTCTTCTACCTCTCGACTTTCGATTCTTCTCCTAAGACAAGACAGCACAGCAGCATCAGCAGAACAGAACAGAGCACAGCACAACAGAGCACAGAGCCCCCATCCCAGTTCCAGCATTCGTCCTCCACTCCTGCGCAAGTACCAGCACCTGCACCAGCACTGCACTGCAATCAATTGAACCGCACGATAACCCACTGTCGCCCAATACCATTCTCAGCCCTGGCTGGTTCAGTGCTTTATCGTCCTCTTCCTGCATGGGAGGAATCGTCGCATTTCGCTCCCTCGAGTAGTCTTTCTTCATTAGCTGCTGTTTCAGCCTCCTCAGCTCGGTTCATCCAATCTCGAGCCGCTTCGACTCCTCCAGCTCTCGCACTCGCGGTTCTTCGTCCGGCTCCCGACAGCAACACGACGCTTTCGCCAGACCGGCCCCTCTTCTCTCGCCTAGAAATCGTCTGCTATTAACGATTATCAACATCATTCATCCCTACAACCATTCGGTGCATTGAATCAGTTGCTTGCGCATCTGCTGTCACCTCTTCGACGTTCCCTTCCCCCTGACGTCGTTGCCCCGGTGCCCCACTGCTTCATACAGTTGAGCAGCGGGCGTCTTAAACCGCCCCTCCGCACGACACACTGTTGTCCGACAAGATGAAGCGCTTCAGTCAGAGAGTTGTACGTCTTTCCCTTCTTCGAGATTACTTGCCTGTGCTAACATGTATCCAGCTTTCGCGTGGGAAAGACCCAAACAAGTCTTCTAAGAAGAACAAGGATAACAAGGATGGTACCGCGTCTCCCTCATCACGGGACAACAATCAGTCACCCGTGCTTACGCCCTCATCCTCCACGTCGACTTTGAACGATCCTCGAAACAAGCAGCCGCAAAACAGCTCTAGTCATGGAAGCGAACACGGCGGCGCTTCGCAGCCCTCCAACTTGTCCAATGTAACTCAGGCTGGTAACGCCCCTGATCATTTTGCTACCGGAGGCACCTCAAGCCCCAACGGTGGAAGCTCTAGCTCTCGGCTGCCCCCAACTGTTGTTATCAGCCCTACACCTGGCGTACGTACTTGACCTTGTTCCTTTTTCGTCGTGCTTTCCCTAACCGTGATTCTGCACAGCATGTCCCTCCTCCAGGAGCCGCCGAGACAATGCCACACGACTTGGCTCCCCCCAAAGCGGGCCAGAAGTCGCTCTTGATTCATCGAGGAATAGATAACCGCGATGCGATTCCGGAGGGACTTCGAACCCCAAAGAGGCAACATTCCTCAAGATTCGACATTTCGGCCCATCGCGAGCTTGAGAAGCTACCCGGTTTCCACGAAGTCCCTCCCAACCGACGACAAGAACTCTTTATGCAGAAGATTGACCAGTGTAACGTCATTTTCGACTTTAACGATGCGAGCGGCGATATGAAGTCGAAGGAAATCAAGAGGCTTGCCCTGCACGAGCTTCTGGACTACGTCGCCAACAACCGACAAGTTATTACTGAGCCCATGTACCCCAAGGTTGTCGACATGTTTGCCAAGAACCTGTTCCGCCCGATCCCGCCCCCAATAAACCCCCAGGGCGAGGCTTTCGACCCTGAAGAGGATGAACCCGTTCTCGAGGTTGCTTGGCCGCATATCCAGGTCGTTTATGAGTTCTTCCTGCGCTTCATCGAGAGTCAGGATTTTAACACCAACATCGCCAAGGCGTACATCGACCATAGCTTCGTCCTCCAGCTTCTTGAGCTGTTTGATTCCGAGGATCCCCGCGAGCGGGACTTCTTGAAGACCACCCTCCACCGCATCTACGGAAAATTCCTTAACCTCCGATCTTTTATTAGACGATCTATCAACAATGTCTTTTTCCAATTCACCTACGAAACAGAGCGATTCAACGGTATTGCCGAGTTGCTCGAGATTCTTGGCTCCATCATCAACGGTTTTGCTTTACCCCTCAAGGAGGAGCACAAGATCTTCCTGACCAGAGTGTTACTGCCTCTACATAAGCCCAAGAGCCTGAGCATGTACCACCCTCAGCTTGCTTACTGTATTGTGCAATTCCTGGAAAAGGATGCATCTCTAACTGAAGATGTAAATTAGACTCCTCCCCCAAACGTTATAAGCTAACAAATCTTTCCAGGTTGTTATTGGACTTCTTCGCTATTGGCCCAAGGTCAACAGCACAAAGGAGGTTATGTTCCTCAACGAAGTCGAAGATATTTTTGAGGTTATGGATCCCGCAGAATTTGCCAAGGTTCAAGAACCTCTGTTCCATCAGCTGGCCAAGTCCGTGGCCAGCCCTCACTTCCAAGTGGCTGAGCGTGCCCTTTACTTCTGGAACAATGAGTATTTCTGCAACCTTGTCAGCGATAACGTGGAGATTATCCTTCCCATCATGTTTGCTCCCCTCTATGAGAACTCAAAGGGTCATTGGAACAGGTATGTTTATTTTCCCCTTCAAAAAGTACGAATCTGACTGTATAGAACAATTCATGGAATGGTTTATAATGCCATGAAGCTCTTTATGGAGATCAACCCTCAATTGTTCGACGATTGCTCCCACGAGTACACGGAACAGCAGAACAGCGCCGCAGCACGCGAAGCCCTTCGCGAGCGTAAATGGGCTGCTTTGAGCGAAAAGGCTAACCAGCAGAGAGAAAGCAACGGCAACGGAGTGGCTGATGCCCCTACTCAGATCACACCCATGCCCCGTGTAGACGAAAACGACGCTGCCACCGAGGACAATTCAAAGCGCCTCGATTCGCTTAAGTTGCAAGACGGCCGACCCAGTCTTCACGAGCGAGACAACTCTGTAGGATCCGCCCGAAGTCGGTAATCCAAATCGACAGCTCTATCCAACATACATCAGTGCATCGAGCTTGGATAAAAGAGCCCAGACCCCTTTCCAAAATCGAAGCATCAAGATGGGATATAGTAGGTTCGAATACCATCATTGCTGTATAGTCGTGTTTGACGGTGGTATTATGATTATGAGGAGGAATTGGTTTTTCGCAGTTCAATAATGGACTTAAGAACATGCGTACTCGACATACAGTCACTTTGCTGGGTTGGAATTGGCCAATGTGGGCACCACCATTGCTCTACAACGCTTTTGGACCTTTCAACCTTCTTTCTTGGTTCGCGCAGCAGCTAGACCACATTCAGGGCTGCCTTGGGGAGGGGGGAATACGCGCAGACGACATTACAATGCTACCGTGTTTTTCTCTCGTCCACTTCCCGTGCACTGAATATGACAAGCGAAGCCGGATGCTATATTATATCTGTGCCGTGGTTATGGGTGGGATACGGGCATAAAAAGGCATGGACGTCTACGCTTTTTCGTGTAACTCTTTGGGCGAATTCTTACTTTGTTTTATTTTACTTCTTCTGGACTTTTTTCCTGTCCCGCTGCAAGGAACCGGATGTTTGGAGAAGCTATGGCTTCTTCACTGGTCATGGTTTACGTTGTGTCCTTGTGTGTTTTGCTGTGTGTGAAGAGAGGAGAAGGGTTAGGTCTGCTTGGTTTTATGGAGACGATGAATGAGCGAGACTAAAAATAAAAGTCATTATTGTCAAATCGTAATTGAATATATTTCGAGTGTAGGTATGTCTAGTCACTGCGTGGCTTGAAGGTCTACTTGTTGCAGTAATACTGCACCTGGGGCCCTACCATCCCCTTCCTCGATCGTAGCTACCCCTTCCTCTACCACGGAACCCATTACCTCTTCCCCTGCCTTGATATCCATGCTGTTGTGGAGGCGGCTGTGGGGGAACATTCCAGCCCGTCATCTGCCCCATCATGGCAGGATTGTGAGGGAACCAACCTGGTGCCATGGGCGGCGGAGGCGGCGGTACTGGCCAAGGGCCTTGATAACCCACTGGTGGTGGAGGCATTGGAGGAAAATCCCCTCGTGGAGGAACGGGAGGGAAATGGGCGTGAGGCTGCTGTTGTTGAGGAACCGGGGGAGGACGATTCGGTCGATCTTGAACGTCTTTGTTGTAGTATCTCGAAAGTGAACGGGACCGCGATCTGCTGTATGATCGCTGTCTCGAACGATCATGCTGGTTTCCACGGCTTCGACTGCGACTGCGACTTCGGCTGTAGCTAGAAGTACGACGTCGGTTTCGACTTCGGTCATGGTCGCGGCTGTGAGACCGACTTCGACTTCTGGAGTCTCTTGAGACCCTTGGCCGCTTATGCGCAGGTCGCGAAGAGCTTCGTGATCGACCACGCGAGTAGCTACGTGATCTTGAACGACCTCGGTCTGCTCCCTTACCACCATTTCTTTTCCTCTCCTTCATCTTCTCGCAAAAGCGACGGGACCAGCCATAGTACGTCTCACCTCCAATGATATCACCCGTAATCTCGTCAAGGATGATTTGTTCTCCAAGTTCGTTCAGATCGTTGGTGGGATCGTCGTTCCATTTTTGCTCCTTGGAAAACATGCGCTCTACCTCGCCGAGGAGATCCTGCACGGCAGTCACAAGAACTTTATCGGCGGGTCCAGGGGCAAGTCGAATGGGCCGAATTTCGTCAGGGAACATTGGTTTGGTTGAGTTCGGAGTCAGATGCGGTAACCATGTTGTCGCAGGTAGATCGTACCATGGTGCAGAGCTGTCACCGTGAAAGGAAGGGAGAGTGAATGGCGCGTTTTTGGCAAGCTTCAGGGAAACATTCGAGATTTGCGGTTCCTGGGTTGTCTGTGGAGCGACACCGCTGGCGAGGGCTTCTTCAAGCTTGGTAACCATCTTAGAGTTGATGTACTGCTGTTCATCCCACAGCCGAATAAGATCCTCGAGCTTCTTCTTGTGCTTCGGGCAATTGTCGAAGGCGGAAGCGCTTGCGATCAGACCAGGCAAGACATTGTCCCAGGGTATCGCAAACTCGATGTTGCCGTTTCGCGCGATGACATGGTAAAACACATCATTTAGAACGTATAACAGATGGAGTCTGCGTCGTTTTAGACTAGGCCGCGAGCCATCGTCTTGCAGACTCTTTGATAAAGCACCGTAGTACTTGGCAAGCGCAGTGGTGCGCGCGGTAGACGGAGCAACATTTTCGATGATCCAAACCTTGCATTTCTGTTTAACCAAAAAAAGCACGCAAAATTTAGTGACTTCTGCTTGGGTACAGAGGGAACAGCTTTTCAAGCGATGGAGCAGACCTGGACGTTGGGGCGCGAGCACCGGACGAGGGCGTCTGTTAGGAGCGAGAAGAAAGCTTCAACTGAGGGACGGCTTAGAGATGTCGGATCGGCGCGGAATAGTGTGGCAGAGAGCGTAGCCTTTGCGATGGCTAGCTCTGGAGTTGCCATTTTGGCGAGACGAGCTTTCTCAAGGGTGTTTGAGGATAAACAAATGTTGATGGACAAAGTTATGTTATCGAAACTAGGTATGGTGGAGCTGGAGTTATGGAGAGCTTGTAAGTGCGATGGCGGCTAATTGCCGGCCTTGTGGCACGTGGCTGTGCAGTTCAGCCGCAATCGTCTAATGTGCTCAACATGCCTGGACTAGGACATGAGGATCGTCATGAGCTGCGAATACGTCACTCAAATACATGGGTTGAGACGAATACAGTTCAATTTTTTCGATATCAATAAGCCGCCAATGCAGCAAACAAAGAAAGACCAATGCCAGAATGGCCCAGAAAGCGATTCTTTCCGTACCAGAGCTGCAAGCGAGGTCGGCACAGGGTTCATGGATCCACTCTAACCGGTCTTGTCCGTACATGTTGCATCCAACTCATGAGCAGAATAGGCCATAGTATTAAGCAATTTTGTGTTGATGGTCGATATTGCAACCAACAGGTCGTCTGGGCCCTTCCTTTTGCAGTTTTCCCCGAGACTAATTCATGACGATAAGGCGTTCCGCAAGTTAATTGTTGTACACAGCTCCATCCAAGAGCTTACTCCTTCTGTCCACTGGCCTCCATTGATCTAGGAGAACCTGTCGCCCTTTGGACTCCGGTACACCGAACTGCTCTCGTACTTGCTCTTCTCGTTGATTCGTTGATCCTCGGTCGCTGGCGCATGTCGTGTAGGAGCGGGATCTTGGGCAATCTCGGTGCTTGGGGAGTAAGTATGGTCGTCGCGGGGAGGACCGCCGCCCTCTTCGGCCTCCAAGTTCTGGATCATCTGGATCTTCTTGCGGTGGGCATCCATCTTGGCTTGACGGTCGGCATTGATTTGCTGCTTAGCAAAGTAGTAGGCACCGCCACCGGCTATAACAATGTCAGCTCGAATTACAGAGGCTGTTAAATAATAAAGGGCAGTTCCATACCGACGCAGAGAGAGCCCCAGCCCAACCTAGAATAGAAGGATATGGTCAGTTTCGAGTTGTCAATAGATGGAGGGGCGAAGATCGTGGGCGCAAAGTACGAACCAGAAGGATTTGACCTGTTACAATTAGTATAAGCCGCACCAGCATCGGAATTATATCATAGAAAACTTACGGTGTTCATTTTGACGATAATCGGTGATCCAGAGAAACGTGGAAATTTTTGAAAACGAAAATCGGGGTGAAAGATTGAAAGTGGCAGGGTTTGGTAAAGGTGTAAGTGGAATGGCCTGACATGATATATGCGTCGGTTCCTTCAAGGTCCAGACCTTATCGCTTGGCATCCACCACTTAGCTCTTTAAGTTCGATGCAGGTGGCAGGTACGTACCTCTGGACTGCAGCTTCTTTGGTTGTGTCTCGGAGGTTTATTAGTAATAATTCGAGGGAATAAGCATGTGGTTTAACAATGTTCGAAATGATTAGTTCATGGCCGATGTAAATCACCATTATAGTTTTATGATGACGCAGAAATACAATTTGCACTGAGGGGGGAAATGATATCTCGAAGTTAACATGTCCATATGTCTGATAGAAGAATCATGTCTTCTGCCAACCCAAGCTAAAATGCTTGATCTGCCGCCGCTAGAACGGGTTTCACCTCGGAATATCCAAGGGGCCTGCGGCAGCCATCAACTTCGTTTTAGTTAGACCAGAAACCGTAGCTTTACATAGGCGTGTCTTTTGCAGGGGTTTGATGAGTGGTTTCAAAATAATCGTTTGCTTAAGCTTTTTCTGTTGTGTGTTGTAATATTGAATATCATGATAGAGAAAAGGTTTGTCGATCAGCTCTGAAACGTTGGTAGGTTGGTAGTCTACTGTAATTGTTCTAGTGTTGGCTTCCTACATCAAACCGATCCTTACAGTCAGGTCGCTTTTGATGAAACTTGAGCAGCTGTTTCATGGCGGTCGATCTTCAGGTACCAACAACAATTTCAGACAACGTTTATTACGTACGAAGCAGTCATTCATCGCTACGGGATAGACAAATGGGTTCTAAATCACTGTCTCTCGACGTTCACGCAATGAGATTTTAATAGGCCAGGTCATCCGCTGACTGTCTTGTTCAACGATGATCATTCTTGTTGACCGCGTGGTCAAATCTTCAACTTCAATGCTTTCCCCGCTGTCGCACCCCTGGAAGTCTTAGCGGAAATCACTGACCCTGGTAGCTTCACCGTGCATCATCATGGACACAAGAATAAATGCACCGTGACAGCTAGGCCCAAGTCGCATTGCTCTACAGTGTCCAGACGCGCATTAGATACACTCCATTATGACATAAGGGTGGCTCAGCCAGCTCGAAATTGTGAGAGACCACGCAAGACAACTCGCAGCATGATCGACACTGAAGCCACGAACATAATAGGGGATTGATAGAGAAAAAAACAAGACACTTCTCCAAAACATCCCTCGCTTTGTTTGCTTTCATTTCGATCACGATACCGACCAGACGACACTTTTTGGTCATTGTACAGCCCCTGTCATTTACATCACCCACCCGCTCTTTCATCGATCCCCAACTGTTCCTTGTCACTGCCCAGCGCCGACTTTTGGGTCCTTAAATTGACCATCTCGAATTTATTTACACCGATCAACTTGCAGCTTCATTACTTTCATTGCGACGCCAGACCTGCATTTGCCTTCAACTTATATCCTGTTGATGCCTTCATGAGCGACTGCTGGGCGTGGGTGTAGCGGGTATAATCACCCTCGACCCTCACTGTCGAGAGGAAGCTTTGCTTTACCATCATGGAGCCTACCGACGGCGAAGGGCCTGATGGCTCTTCACTTGTATGCAGGTCCCAACTCATGCTCAAGCACCGCTAACAACCACTAGAAACCTGTATCATCTTTGCGAGCGCGATTCGAGAATATGGGTACTGCGCCCAACTCTAACGTCAGCAAACCTACCGATGTCCCACCTGCTACCGCAACAACTACTTCCGGTCCGCCTTCACGATCCATCTCCCCGGCCCCGAAGCCGAATCGACTACGTGAATTCAAGCCTGTACAAGAAATACCAGCAGCAAGCCCTTCAACTCCAGCCATCCCCGCGAGACCAAAGCCGAAGCCTGCAGCACTGTCTACCAACCAAGATGCCCCTCCCCCGCCGACCTCCGCGAGACCTGTGCCGGCTGTAAAACCACAAATCGTTCAGCTGCAACAACCAGCACCGCCTATGCCCCCTGCTGTGACAGTCCTTCCGCCCCAATCGCCTCCTAAAAACCGAGTTTCAGATATTGCCGTTGGAGACCAACCTTCGTTCATAAACCCAGATGCTGTCGCAGCACCTGCTACACCGACTGCTGGAGGCCGGTCCTTCAAAATTCCAAGTCGATCACTCAACACCTCACCATCATTTAATGCCCCTGTATCTCCTCGACCCGGAGGCTCAAGACCGCCGTCACCGCCTCCACCTAGACGATCTGGGGAGCTGGGCCGAGCTCGCGAGCCTAAAGTGCCACCGCCGCCACCAGCGCCTCGCAATGAGAAGGCACTGATTCCTGCGCCCAAGATGGGGTCAATTTCTGGCCCAACAGTAGCACGAATGAGCGATATCTCGCAAGAGAACTCCCCATTTAACAGCCCCCCAAGCAGTTTTGGATCTGGCGAGGAGACACCGCCGAAACTACCAACACGTCCAAGGCCACAGTCACATATTGAGCAGCCCAGTAGACCGAGATCAGTGGTTGTAGGTTTTGATCCTCCTCCGGTGCATCATTCAGTCACAAATATGAGAAAGGATCGGGAGGAGGCCAATGGGATGTCTAGAGGTCACATTACTCCTCAAGTAACTGGCGAACCACGACCAACGTTACCAGCGAGGCCTGTGAACTTTGAGCCTCCCCCTCGACCTCCTCCACTGAACAACAATAATTACAACATGCCTCCTCCGCCACGACCGCAAAGACCAGCTGCACCAACAGCGGTTCAGGCCATCGACCCTCCACCTTCCTCTGCACAACCAAAGCGGGTCGTCTCGACCCCAACGACACAGCAACCTCAACAACAGCAACAACTTGCTGCTCCCACAAGAGGGCATGGCAGATCAATGACAATAGACAGGGCATCCGACAGAACGCCCGCCGAATTTCGTATCGCCCCAACAACCATTCCAGCAACAGCTGTTGCTGCTGCGCCTCCAAAAGCAATACAGTCCACTCCTGTCGTTGCCGCTAGAATCACACCAAATACTGAGGCTATCCATCATGTCACCACATATCCAGAAACTTCGAATACAAACCGACGCCCACCGTTCAGCAAACATGGGACTTACGATATTCCGACCAAGTACGATGCGAGGACCTTTGATGTATGCGGTGAATTCATATGTGCAAGCGGTTACATGACAAGGGTATGGAGTCTGATTGATGGCGAACAAATCATGAGCTTGCAACACACCGAAGGAGTCAGGGCGACTGCAGTGAGCTTCAAGCCCGCTGCTGATCCTCGAGAAGAGGGAAAACGAATATGGATCGGTACCAACACAGGAGACCTCATGGAAGTTGAAGTTGCCACGCATGCCATAACGCAAAGCAAGCCCAATGTTCATGGTAAATACGAAGTTGTACGAATCTACCGACACTGGAACGAAATCTGGACGTTGGATGAGTCGGGAACATTACTTGTATGGGGACCCGACGAAACTGCTGTTGCAAACGTTTCTGGGCATCCTACTCAGAGTTACAAGGTTCCAAAGGGACATACGCATTCCATGGTTATTGGTGAGGAGCTTTGGCACGCTACAGGCAAGGAAATTCGAGTTTTTGCACCAACAGTCGATGGACGATCACAGTTCCAAGTGCTCGTTCGACCTTTGATCGCGGATAACGCGGGCGAGGTCACTTCCGGCACTCTTGTCAAATCCCACCCAGGCAAGGCTTTTTTTGGACATGTTGATGGCAAAGTAACGATTTATAACACCAAGGATTATTCGTGCACAACAATGTTGAACATCAGCACATGGAAGATCAACGCGTTATCGAGTGCAGGCAATTACATTTGGGCAGCATACAACACCGGCAAGATTTGTGTCTACGATGTGGAGGAAGCGCCATGGGTCATTCTCAAAGAGTGGCAGGGACACGAAAATCCTATTGTGAAAATGGCCGCTGATCCCTCGTCCTCCTACTTCTTGGACCGACAACAAGTAATCTCGCTGGGAGCAGACAACAAGATCAAAGCATGGGACGGTCTGCTCGAGGACGACTTTCTTGAAGACTCGATGAAGTCGAAAGACACTCAGTACTGCGATTTCGACGAAATTCGAGCATTATTCTTTACCTGGAATGCTGGAGCATCAACACCATCCAGTCTACGGCATTCTCAAGGCGATTCAACATTTTTCCAAGATCTTGTTCAGTCAAGTGGCTCACCAGACATTCTTGTGTTTGGTTTCCAGGAACTCGTGGACTTGGAAGACAAGAAATTAACAGCCAAACGGTTCCTCAAACCGAAGAAAAAAGAAGCTGGAACGGACCAGGAACGAATGAGCCATCAATATCGAGATTGGCGCGACTTTTTGATGAAAACACTCGACGACTACATGCCGGCAGACGACTTGTACCACCTCCTTCACACAGCACCCATGGTGGGCCTTTTCACGTGCGTATTTGTCAAAGCACACTTGCGAGACAGAATTCGGGGACTCCAGGGTGCGGAGGTGAAGCGAGGCATGGGTGGCTTACATGGCAACAAGGGCTGTGTAGCTGTTCGGTTCAAGATTGATGATTCTTCGATCTGTCTTGTTAACTGTCATTTGGCTGCTGGACAATCTCAAGCGAACGCACGACATAACGACGTTGCTGCTATTCTTGAAGCCAACTTGTTCGCCACTGAACGAGATACAGCAGCTCGTATTGACAGTTTCGTTGGTGGAGGTGATGGAAGTTTGATCATGGACCATGAGCTTTGCATCCTCAATGGCGATCTGAACTACCGAATCGACACCATGTCTCGCGATACTGTCGTTGCAGCAGTCAAACAGAACAACTTGGGCAAACTTCTTGATCGAGACCAACTTTTGGTGGCCCGTCGGCGCAACCCAGCCTTCAAGCTTCGAGCTTTCGACGAGATGCCCATCACATTCGCGCCAACGTACAAGTACGATGTGGGCACTGATAATTATGACAGCAGCGAGAAGAGACGAAGTCCCGCTTGGTGTGATCGACTGCTACATAGAGGTCGAGGCCGGATAGAACAGTTTGACTACAGACGTCACGAGGTCCGAGTGAGCGATCACCGACCCGTGACAGGAACTTTTAATCTTTGGGTCAAGAAGGTCAATCCTAGGGGTAGAGCAACGGCATGGATGGAAAGTCAACAAAGCTTTGAGGATATGCGTGAGAAGGAAACCTCTGAGGATAAGTGAGTTAGAATGCAGCCTTGAAGACGGTCCGGAGCTAACCAATCACACAGACTCTGTTTCCTGAGAGACATTTGCGGATTCGACGAAGTAACGAGTAAGAGGCTCATCAAAGAGAGATCTGCAAGGCGTGAAAACCGCAGCCCTGTGCGCACTTGAAGCGACTGACCACATCATACCGTATACCCAGATGGCATTGGCATGACATACAAAACGGAGGAAGCATGAGGGGCGCTTGATTGAGTTGGATTGATGTATTAATCGGAGTAAAGAGGTGAATTGGGGGGGGGGGG